>JAJMEJ010000017.1:0-156311 GCA_030574075.1 Clavispora opuntiae | reverse complement strand
TCCCTAAAGAACATCAGTACCTCCCTAAAGAACATCAGTACCTCCCTAAAGAACATCAGTACCTCCCTAAAGAACATCAGTACCTCCCTAAAGAACATCAGTACCTCCCTAAAGAACATCAGTACCTCCCTAAAGAACATCAGTACCTCCCTAAAGAACATCAGTACCTCCCTAAAGAACATCAGTACCTCCCTAAAGATACGATATATCACTAAAAGTTGTACATTCTTAAATAACTTATACTGTTTAAGCGTTACACTGTTCAAGAGCTTCCTTGTACTTCTCGTCAAGCCTGTTAGAAGTTTCGATTTGAGCCAAGGTCTCCTCAATAACCTCAGGCAACTCCTGAAAGTTTTCTTTCTCCACACCGTATGCTGAGCAAAACCGTAAAGATTGCTTCATGGCACATGCAATATTATCACTGTTGAAACCAAATGCACGTAAGTCAACATCGGCAGATTTAGGTATGGTCAACCGTCTCTTAGTATCCTCAATATCACCTTCTTTTGGGCGCAAAAAGAGGGACTGGTCTTCCAAGTTCGCCAAGCCATTTATGAGACCCTTCAATTGAATGATATCCACAGTTGAATCAGAAACAGAAAAGGCCAAAGTGACAGCGTCATCGACTTCCCACTTATTACCTGTTTTGCTTGGAGTAATGGAATTCAAATTCCAGTTTGAAATTCCATTCGGAATCAAAGCATTAACATTGATGCACAATTCATTAGGTTTCTTAATTTCCCAGGCGATGATATCAACGTACATGGACATTGATGACGAAATGTGACTCAATTTGAAAACATCCCGCGTCAGTCCATCCTCATGGGTAATGGTGTCCTTAACAATCACCACCATATTCGGTCTGTAGAACGCTTTACCGCAGCCACAGTTAGTCAAGTGCGCTCTAGCAAAACCAAGCCAGATTTCTCTGTTTTCAGGAATCAATTTGCGGGGGTCAAAGTTGGTTTGTGACGCAATAATTTCATTTAAGTTGAACATGTCAGTACCTCCTCGAAGTGGACCAACATCTGTAGAAATGGCCAACTTATCGTTGTCAAGGTATTCAAAGTCACACATCGCCTCATGTTCACCGGAGATGATGTCACATTTGAGGATTTGCAAACTGGACCATCTGTAAACAAAAAAGAGCTCTTTATCGTAATCATTCACCCCTCTCCGGATATGAGAAACCATTGGCGTCCAGTTTTTCTGCTTTTTTCTAGGAACGTTCTTGATTCTCAACTCCTTGACCAAATTATACATCTTATCGTCAAAATCCTTCCCTGGACGACCGTCAACATTAGCCTTTCCCTTCTGGTATTGCCATGGCCAACCGAGGAACATCGAACGGTGGAACTTCTTTTCGTCTCCTTCCATTGTCAGATGTTCTTCGTTGAACACAATCAATGGCTCCTCGTGACCCTCAGGATTCTTCACAAGAAGAATTCTGCCATCTTCAGGTCCAATCCACAGGCGGCCATCGTATTCATGGGCAAATGGAACAGGCAAAATACATGGGTAATGAACCACGGAAAACAGACGGTCCTTTAACGGCAATGTATGGATGCTGTCTTCCAGTTTGATATTCGTAGGAGCAAGCAAAGATACAGACTTCAATTCTTCCCATTCATCATTGAATAATTGCGCATAAGTGACGGAGAACAATGGATGGTTTCTTGCACCATTTGGACTGTACACCAACCTGGTGATCATCAAGTGAACGCCGTAGTCTGCGAGCCAAACGGAGGATCCTGCCATCCGGAACCAGTACCGATCGCTCACACCATACTTGTGTTGAAGACGGATTGTCTTTCTGATGTATGGCTTGAGCTCATTGACATATGAGTCATTTCCCGCGTCCATCACCTCGATAATACGGCCCACGATTTCGCTTGCAGGAGTATGGATAGGCACTTTTTTCGAAACTTCAAGCACAGTCAGATTGGACTCCAAACGGTCACATTTCTGGAGATCCAACGAAATGTGCTCATTAGAGTCATAAATTATCAATGGCTCCTCCAGGAAACCGGAAAAAACTTTGCTATCATTAGGGATTGGCAGCTTACCGTCTTCACGGGGATGGGTCTTTCTGATAGTCTCGTACAGATTGAAGCCGTGGAACCGAAGAAGCTTGAGGTGGTTTTTAAGCACAACCTCATCTTCTTTATCGATATAAGAAGGGAGGAGTAACTGATGTGTGGCTTTGCCTAGAGCCAACGGCTTGAACGCAACATGTTGGACGAGGAACAATAACAAGACGGCGAGGCCAACCAATGGCAACCCCTTCTTGCTATACCTCATAACATTTGGGATTGCAAAGGTCATCAAGAGGGTCTAAAGCAAAGAAACTAGGGTATACTCTCCTTTCCACTGGAAGACATGGAACGGAGGTGTTTGCGATGTGCACATCCTAAAAATTGACGCACTGTTTTTCCCAAAGCGTCCAAGGCACGATGTACTAAAAAGGAGCACTAAAATACACTGACAAAAACAAAATAAGCAGAGAAAAGAAAAAAAAACACTGTAGGAAGGCATCTCTCGTTCTACTGGGCGTTGGCAGTTCATGCTTGTACTACATGTTGGTAGAGACCGTTCCATGCGTTTTTTTGGAAGTTCATACTGTCCATACACTGACTTTAACATCCCCTCCTTTTCCGAACCATCCTCAATAATGGACACGGACGTGGATTGAGAAATTCCCTAGATGCATTTATGCATGCATTCGCTCTTTCCTATGTACCAAACGTAAAGAAGCAACTACTTGCCGCAGCACGGCTGCATTTGGGTGCGTGCGCGATGGACTATATCTTTGCACGTGCCTTGAAACTATTGGTTATGGGGCGAAGGATGAGATTTACATAGATTGCACCAGAATTGCCCGAGAGTCCAGCAACGATTTACGAAGTAAATTTCGTGTTTGGGCGGACTAGAAGAATTGCTGTGCACAACACGTGGAAAACAATAAAGATGGGCCAATCATCGGGCTAGTCACTTTAATCGTTCTACTGTTTCGGTGCCGATTTACCATGACCGGCGTTAGCTGATTGTAGGATACAAAGAAACCATTCAAAAGAAAATGTGGCAATCTCATCTTCTTGTGCAGATTCCTTTTGTTAGTTCCTTAGCCAATAATTGAATAAGTATAACAGTAGGCCAGCTGCATTCGTAAATGTCGGTCCATTTCACATGCAGTCCGTGCTTGAGTCCCTTTTCTTGTGAACGTCGATAGGGATTTCCTTGTCCAGAAATGTTAAATTTTACCTTGTTAGCAAGAAAAAAAACCAACAGAAATAAAAACGCCGTTCGACTTTTACTATCGAGTGCCTGTGATGTAAGAGCCTGTCATTTCACTCCTCAGCCCCGTTAGATCCCGCGATGCATCTATACATGTCGATCAATTGTGCTACCTGCATTCAGTTTCTTTATATAGGAACAGTGCGTCATCCGGTATATACTATGGTTATCTGTATGATGTAGTGCAGGTTCAATTAATTAGGATGGAATTCTTTTCGCAGGAAGCTTTTTCAGGACTAAGAAAGTTGATAGTTACGAACTTCGTTTCTCTTTCTCCACACATGAAGCAAATCTTATCCAACAAACGGTACATTTTTTTTGTACTCGTGGCCTCTTCAGTAACACTAGTGTTGCTTTATGTCACGTTATTTCTGAGAAGGGCGTTTGAGGCTATGTCATATTCGGTTGAGCAACAGAAGGCAGACCCACCCAGAGAGCATTTGAACCTGGCCAACATTGACACGGTTGGTCCATTGAAGGAATTTGGTGATATTAAGATCGAAGATCTTTTGGGTGATATTAAGGAGGATCCAAACGCCAAGACTGACTCCGATTACAAAGAGGAGGATAAGCCTAAGGAGAAACCTAAGGGAGACCCAAAGAAGGTGGAGTCTTTTGACGATGTGAAAATTGAAACATTGTTAGGAGATATTAAGGAGAAGGACCAGAAGGAAAAGGAAGAGAAGGAGAAGAAGCAAAAGGAAGAGAAGGAGAAGAAGGAAAAGGAAGAGAAGGAGAAGAAAGAAAAGGAAAAGCAGGAGAAGGAGAAGCAAGAGAAGGAGAAGCAGGAGAAAGAGAAACAGGAGAAAGAAAAACAGGAGAAAGAGAAACAGGAGAAAGAGAAACAAGCGAAAGAAAAACAGGAGAAAGAGAAACAAGCGAAAGAAAAACAAGCGAAAGAAAAACAGGAGAAAGAAAAACAGGAGAAAGAAAAACAAGCGGGCAAACTGTGAACCCAGATCAGACAGTACAGCGTACTTAATTATTCCACATCTGAGATTGGACTTTGGCCGTGGACCGGTCAATCCTACGCTCGCTCCTCAGCATTTCCAGTTCGTCATGTACTAAATAGTATCTTATAGAAAGAACCCGAACTATTCAGCCGTGGATAAGCGCGATCTAGATTCCGCCAACCACACACACCTTCGATAAGCTCAGTCAACTATCTTGCGTATTATCTGAGAGCACCTTACTTTACAGTTGTTTTACTAAACATGCATTTCATGCGTATATGCATGCTTGGTTCAAAGCGCCTCACGCAGGTTCCTATCCTGGCAAGTTACTACCCTCTCTCGCACCTATCACGTTATGCATGTACCCTTGGTAACCGGATTGCCGTAGTCTGTTACTCCGTTGGTGTTTCTCCACGCTTCGTTCTTACTTGCCACATGCGTTAGAATAATCACCTTGTTCCATAATTTTTGCAGGTTCCTTCTTCGTCGATTTATGTGCATCTTTTTTTCTTGTCCTTTTATGTGCGTCTTTCTTCCGGAGTCATTTCCCGCCTTGTTTACTGAGCCCGGCCGCATATTCCCTGATTTCTTGCAAAACGCCACTCCGGATTTTGTACCCATGGGTCTCTGCATCTGGAAACTCCCGTGCTCTCACCTCTTTATTGTACTGTCCAATAGCCGTAGTAGCTGCGCCGAAAAAGTCCATGTACTTCTTGACGAACTTGGCTGGCGCCGCGTCTCTCATTCCAAGCATGTCTGCCATCACCAACACCTGCCCTGACACCCCTGCTCCTGCTCCAATTCCGATCGTAGGAACGTTCAACAACTCTGTCACCACCATGGCCAATTTGTTTGGCACACATTCTAGTAAAACAGCAAATGCTCCTGCCGCTTCAAGCGCCCGACTGTCGTCAATAATACCACGCGCGTCCTCTATCTTCGTTCCTTGAACTCGGTAACCGCCGAGCACATGATGCCTCTGTGGTGTTAGACCAACATGGGCGACGACGGGAACGCCGGCCTGGACGATGCGTTGGACTATGGGGGCCATTTCGGCTCCTCCTTCGATCTTGACCGCCTGCACTCGTCCCTTTTTCACGAGCGTCACGGCCGTTTGCACCGCCTGCTCGACAGAGGCTTCAAAACTGCCAAAAGGCATGTCCGATACCAACAACGACGTGTGGTTGCCTCGGCCCACCGCCCTTGCATGATGAACCATCTCCTCCAATGTAATCTCGTTTGTGTCAGAGTATCCCAACGATACCATAGCTAGCGAATCGCCTACAAGGGTGATGTCAACACCTGCACGGTCTGTTATGGCGCCGGTAAGTGCGTCCCATGCTGTCACCACCGAAATTGGCGTGTTCTCTTCGTACAACTGGCGAATGTCACTCACCGTTTTCCGCTGTGGAAATTCATACGCTGAACGCACAGACCGTGCCACGGAAAACGTTCGTGCTAGTCTAGGAAGCCTTTTTGTACACCGTGGAATCCCATACAGCCACGTGTGCCATACATTGCCTAGCCGGACGAATGACATGTAATTCAAGCTCTCTCTGGTGTGCGCTAGAACAGAAGGGTCCTCCAAAACATGTGGTGTACGGGTGCACATGCGATGCCTATATTCCTCCAGTCTTCTTGATTGCTTTGAGCATCATTCATTAATCATGCTGCCAAATCTCATTTTCAGCATGCCTGTCGTTCACAGTATCGCCAAAGTTCTTGTTCTCATTGAATGTAAATTTGTCAATCATTCGGAGTGAGTCACGTGCACTTTCTTTCCCGTTAGTGCCATCACCTGTTGGCCAACTATCTCCCACCTTATGGTGTACGGGTGTACTCTGATATAAGTAGAGTCGCAAACATCCGCATTCTTCGGCTAGTCTTCCCGGCAGCTTAGATCCGCCAATTGAAAATGTCGTAGTTGAACATGGTTGGTGTACTGGTGTAGAACCGTCTGAAATGTACTACACAACAGACTCTCGGCAGAAATCTAATCGCAGTCTTGCTGCATTAGTTTGTCATTATATACTCGGATTTCTCCAGATTATTCCTGGTGGTTATATGCACTACGTCGCAACAATATATAATCCACAGTGAATCTTGAGAAAATCTACTCAGCAAAGAATCTAAAGATGCCTTGTTTCAATGACTCGTTTCACATGAACCACACTTGTTTCCGTATTAAGGATCCTAAAGTGTCTGTGCCATTTTACGAAAAATACTTTGGCATGAAACTTCTCAACCGGTTTGATCTTGACGGTTTCTCCTTGTACATGATGGGATTCCCCACAGCAACGGCAACCAATTGGGCAGACCGTGAAGCTGTATTGGAGTTGTGCCACAACCATGGCGTGGAGCATGACAACGCGTATGAATTGAACAACGGAAACGGCCCAAAGCATCGTGGTTTTGGCCACATTTGCATCACTGTGGACAACATCCAAGAATGCGAGCAGAAGTTGCTTGCAGACGGCGTCAAGTTCCAGAAGAAATTGAGTGACGGCAGACAGAGCAACATTGCGTTTTGTTTGGATCCTAATGGGTATTGGATTGAACTCGTTGAGCATGGTAACGGTAAGGAAGAAGGCGTGACCAACGTGGAAAATTACCGGTTCAACCACACTATGATCCGGGTGAAGGACCCAAAGAAGTCGTTAGACTTTTACCAGAATGTTTTGGGTATGAAGCTCTTCAGTAAGAGAGATTTCCCTGACGCTAAGTTCACTTTGTATTTCATTGGTTATGACCATGGAAACACATTTGAGGCAGGCGAGATCGAGAGGGCCGACCAGCTTTCTCGCCAGGCTCTCATTGAGCTTACACACAACTGGGGAACCGAATCTGATGACTCGTTTGAGGGATACCATAATGGTAACTCCACCGAGAACGGAGCCATCCAAGGCTATGGCCACACATGCGTGTCTTGTGATGACGCTGCCAAGTTCTGTGAGGAAATTGAGCAGGAATACGGCGATAAGGTTAGCTGGGCTGTCAAATGGAACCAAGGTGGTATGAAGAACTTGGCTTTCATTAAGGACCCAGATGGATACTCGGTGGAGATTATTCCAAACAATATGTTCCACGATTGGGTCGACGGAAAGCCTCCCCAAAACGAAACCCGTCTTTAGTGTTAAGGCAATATAGCGTAATAATAAATTCTCAATATGTGCGGGATCAATAATATCATTAAGTCAGCATAAACAGTTTCTACGTTACTAGAAGTCTACTCAATTAAGTCTACTCAATTGATAAGCAGGTTTTCACTGATGTGGATAAAATGTGATGCCGAAGGTCCGCTAATGAGTACAATGCCATGACGTGAGGTCTCCTCCACATAAGCATGTCACTGTGCTAATAGAATGATGTCATTGAAACTTAAAAATAATTTCACGAACCTAATACGTTGGAAATGAATTCCTAGCTCAAACATTGGAGAGGAATGGTATCTCCCACAAAGTACATTGAAATTCGAGCGACAATCTTTAGCGACCTTTCTCAAAACAATCTGGTACTGCATTTCTAGCCTTTTCCCCAACCCTTATGGGCCGGAGGGCAAGATTGTGGATAAATTGCGAAATGCACTTTTTCAATTCTAGTGATACAGATTACGCCAAAAATAATTAAAGGGTTCCGTAGAAATCTCTCCAATATGACATGTAACTCCCCATTCAGATCTCCATACTCTGCCTTGAAACTTAAAACTCGTCTCACTATGATTACTTGGGCAAAGAATTGTGTAGAGCATATATGCCATTAGTAAGCACGTGAGCCACACACTCACCAGCGACGTCACCATATTATATTCAATGCGGCCATAGAATCGGTACAACGGTCCAATTGCACCGTATTACAGGAGATCCGACAATTCCAATTCAATTTAAAAAAAAAATTAAAAAAACCTAGCGTCGTGACCTTTATTGCCCACACTAAATGTGCTTAGTAACAGGTCGTGCGCCACGGTTAAAACCTTGACGTGCGGCCGCACCGACGGTGGCAACCCCCCCTCCCCATGCTTATATATCTAGTTGCTTTTGCTCTTATGTTTACAGTCTTTAAAAGATTTTTCTTTGCAACACCAAGAATGGCATCCGCAGAAACTAAAGAAAAGGTCCAGGCCTTGATCAAGAGCAAGCCTATTTTCATTGCTTCCAAGACTTACTGCCCATACTGTACCAAGACCAAGAACACCGTGAGCGCCATCACTAAGGAGGCTTACATTTTGGAATTGGACACTATTGATGACGGAGCCGAAATCCAAGATGCTTTGTTTGAAATCACCGGTCAAAGAACTGTGCCAAACATTTTCATTGGAGGCGAACACATTGGTGGTAACTCCGACTTGCAAGCTTTGCACTCGCAAGACAAGTTGGAGCCAAAGATCAAGGCTGTCTTGTAATTTATACTGAAATGACGATACTGAATACTTCATATGTAGACTGACTAGTGAATGATTGTACCGAGCGCTTCTGATGTGTTTGGTTGGGGCCAACGTCCACATACAGAAACTATCATCAACACTCCAACGGGCGCTACGCTTGTCTTTGACGTCAAGACTCCAACGGCACGCTACGGGTCTTGTCTTTGCGTATTTCTTTACACTTGTACCGCATGATGAGTCTGTTTCTGGCGCTCTGATGGAGTTGCTATGGTGGACTGCACACGCCCACATTTGACATCCTTCTCTGCTCCGAGATGATTCGACGTCATTAGGCATCCGGCGATTCATTCTTTGATTGATTCGCTTTCTTTAAACTAATTCTCTGCATGCGTCTTCTGGAATCAACATGAATACGCCAAATAGGGGGAGAGCTTATCTTATCCGAATTGTCTTCCATTGCACCCGACTATCTTCCGTGCATAAGCCAATGGAAGCGCACCCGTGTTCCCTAAGCGACTAGCCAATATTATAGGCACACATTGAAACCGCCGTGGTCCAGTGTCACAACAGAAAACTCGATTTTCTCACAATGTAGCATTCTGACTATTTTTCTATATTTCTCTTATTCTGTCACACCATGTCCCTTTTTCTTTTTCTTTTTTTTTTTCCAAATCTTATTCCTTTCCCCTTCTTTCCTCGGGCCCCATATCTTGCGGAGGTTATTTCCCGTCTGGGGTGCGCATCATGAGGAGTTCATATAGTGCCATTACATATTGTTTCCTGGAGTACACAAACCACAACCAATCGGTGTCAGGTTGTCATTGGTAAGGGGCCATTTTCTTTCGCTGCTTAAAAATACACATAGCGAACGACCTTCATATCGCTGTCTTTCCATTGTTCCAGTCTCTGTCCGAACAACCCCGCGCCAACCATGTCAAGACTATTCACCCGGCGCTTCTCGGAGGCTGTCACTTTCACATCCATTGACCGCTCAGCAGAGAACATCCGAGCCACTGGTAGCAGACTCCCTCTCAACAAAGCATGCAAGCTCCGTGTGCCGCTCTTGAAAAGTCCGTCTCATTTGGGCCACTACTCGCTGCGAGTCAACCGCATGTATAACGAGGACCGCTACAGCGCAGGCGTGTTAGAAATGGGCGGTCGCACTATATTCAACTTTAGTGTGTTCGATGGTCATGGAGGCGAACAGTGCTCGACTTTCTTGAAAAGCAACTTGGCCCAGGTGGTGGAAGGTGCTGACGGCTTGGTCAACGACCCAGAACTCCGCAAGAAGTTGGTCCGCGATTACGCAAAGAATATCGGAGGGTACTGGCGCCGGTGGTACAAACATCGTGATGACAACTTTGACAAGATGCAAAATTGTTTGCCTCAAGTACAGCTGCTTTTAGGAATTAGTCACGTGCAAGATGATATGATGCTCCGGCTCCCATTGGCATTTTTGGAGGCAGACTATCGTTTCTTCAATCAGGAGGACAATAAACTGGGATCCACATGTACCTCGGTTTATTTGGAGACATTGTATACCGAGCTGATTGGAGAATTCAAGCCCGTGTTTGAAAATTATTACTTCAACCGCAAAACCATATCAAAACTATCGGTGGCCCATGTGGGTGATACCAAGGCTATTTTGGTAGATCGCTTTGGCGAGGCACATTCTTTGACTGAGCCTCATCATCCTTCCAATCCGATGGAAGCGGGGCGGTTACGTAAGTATTCTGCTGCATATTTTATGACTGACTCGTTTGGAGAAGAGCGTTTTGTTTCACTCGCAAACACAAGATCCTTTGGTGACCTCAATTTCAAGGAAATGGGTGTAACAGCCGAGCCCGATGTTTCTCAGTATATCATAGGTGATATCGATACCATTCAGAAAACACTCACGTCAGAGGAGATCCGGCTGACCACAATTGGAGGAATAGGTGGAGACGAATCATTTCTTGTGCTTTGCAGTGATGGCATAACGAATGAAATAACCGACCAAGAGATTGCCGATATTGTCATGGCCAATTTTAATCTACGGGGTCACCAAAAAGCCACTCCACAATTCTGTGCTGAAGAAGTGGTACGCTTCGTGGAGTATATTGGCGGCGATGACAATGCCACCTGCTTGGTCATTCGCTTGAACGGTTGGGGTAAATGGCCAGTGTTGGACCGTACAGGTAGCTTGCGCCAGGAAAGGTTAAATGACTTTACTCCGCGAGATCGTGGCTAGAAAAATCACCTCTTGTCTGCCTCATCCCACAGTCGATAAGGTTTTCCCCCCTGCATCATTATTCAGCGCCGATTCAAAGACTCCACTATTTAACACATTTCGGTCAACTTTTTTAACATAGAATAACATTACACACGACACTACAAAAAGGGATCCCTCCTTAGTTTTCCAACCACATTATCTTTATTTTTTTGTAGTTTCATAAACCTCTGCATTCATTCCTATATGTACAAGAAACCCACCAAAGTGGCCACACGCTTATCACCGCTAGTTCTTCGAATACTTGTATGTGAATCTCTTTCGCGTAGGAGCAAACTCCCCCAACTTGGAGCCTACCATTTCATCGGTGATTTCAAGCTCCACGTATTCTTTTCCGTTGTGTACTTGGAACTTCAACCCGACAAACTGAGGTAAGATGGTACACGAGCGAGCGTTGGTTCTAATTGGAGTTCCGGTCTTGATGGCATTAGCGATTGGTAAGGGGACCACGTGAGGACCCTTCCAAGCCGATCTACCCTTGAGGAGTTGAAAAGCAGCTCTCATTTGTTTGCAACCGGAGGATTTTGGACCAGTGAGAAAAGATGAAAACCTTTGCCCACTGATATAAACTAGGTTCCTGGTCACGTGGGTGCGGTGCGACAAAAAAAATCAAACCTTGGTACAGTAGGCTATACTACCGCGAGCTCATCGGCAACTCATCTCTTGCATTAAACACATGTTTGCCCAAAGATTTGATCCGGCAGCATTTTCGGCTGAACCGCCGAAGCCCTCATTGAATAAGCTTTTCAGTCGAAAGCGAAAATTGGCATCCTCCAATGTGTCTGATGAGTCTCTGTCGGAAGACGAGAATGTGAGTGAAAAGAGTGAGAGCGAGAGTGGGAGTGACATTGATAGCGAAAGTAAGAGTGACAGCGACAGTGAAAGTAAGAGTGACAGCGACAGTGAAAGTAAGAGTGACAGCGACAGTGAAAGTGACAGTGACAGTGACAGTGACAGTGACAGTGACAGTGACAGTGACAGTGAGACTGACAGCAGTGATCGTGACGCTGGCAAGGAAGACAATACCGACGAACGCAAAGGTTCTCAGGAATCGCATCACAATGCCACAGACAGTATAGACCAAGACCACGACATGGAACCACACCCAAATCCAGATCCAGATCCAGTTTCACATACGGAATCACCTATGGACGTAGACGAGACTGCCCCCGCTGACCAAGACTACATATC
Source organism: Clavispora opuntiae (assembly GCA_030574075.1). NCBI lineage: Eukaryota > Fungi > Ascomycota > Pichiomycetes > Serinales > Metschnikowiaceae > Clavispora > Clavispora opuntiae. The sequence goes on along the minus strand of JAJMEJ010000017.1, from coordinate 144,223 downwards.
CAAGCATTCATCAATTTTTCAGAAATTCCACCGTTCTGCCAAAACTGAAGAAGAGCCTGAACAGGAGCAAACCGAAGAGGTCGAGGTGCAAGATTTGGCTCCATTGCCGCAACCAGAATTACCCACAGACTCGAAATTGGTGTCCAATCGTGCTCACCAGCAAAATCTAGATTGGTTGGCTACACCGCAATATATAGCGCCAGGCTTGAAGGAATCATTTGAAAAACTCGGCGTTTCAGGTCGCATACTCAAAAACTTAGAGATGATGGGGTTTACGCATGCATTCTCTGTCCAAGTTGGGACCCTTGGTTTACTTCTTGATGATATCCGCAGAAATTCGCTTTGTCCGGATTTTAGAGGAGATCTCCTTGTAAATGCGTCAACAGGTTCGGGTAAGACTTTGGCGTACACTATTCCCATCGTGGAGGCGTTACATACCCGAGTGGTTCCACGTGTTAGGGCTATCATTTTGGTGCCAACAAAGCCATTGATCACACAAGTTACACAGACAATACGTCAGTTGTCAAAGGGTACTATTTTGTCCGTTGTCAGCTTAACAAACGAGCTTTCCATTAAGGATGAGGGATTAAAAATATCCAAAAACGTCCCCGATGTGATTGTTTCCACCCCCGGTAGATTGGTGGATCATCTCCTTAATGGATCAATTTCATTAGAAGCGCTTCGGTTCTTGGTTATTGACGAGGCTGACAGATTACTTAATCAATCATTCCAAAACTGGTGTGAGGTTGTCGTGTCAAACATTGAAAAATGGATGGATCCTGCGGTTAATATTGGAAACACCTGGAAGCTCCAAACTCAAAAGTTGATCTTCTCAGCCACCTTGACTACAGATGCTGGTAAGCTTTCCTTGTTGAAGTTTAACAAGCCGCGGTTGCTTGTGGTGAACTCAGTGCGCCAATTGGTGTCGGAGATGTTTTCTGTTCCTGCTGGGCTTTCTGAATACAAACTCAAATTCCGGACTGATGACCTTTCGTACAAGCCGCTTTTTCTCGCCAAATTCTTGGTGCAAACGGAAAAACTTTCGTCTGTTCTTGTTTTCGCCAACTCGAACGATGCTACACTTCGTTTGTCTAAAGTTTTGGAAGATCTTCTTAACAAGCTCGTTCCCGCAAAGCAGATTTCTGTGGCTTATATCAACTCCACCAATAATGTGGCTTCTGTGAGAAGTAGAGTTTTGAGAGATTTCACAGAGAAGAAGGTGAATATTTTGGTGGCCACTGACTTGATTGCTCGTGGTTTAGATATTTTATCAATCACGGACGTGGTTAATTACGACTTGCCTCATTCGTCTCGTGAATACGTGCACAGGGTGGGGCGTACGGCAAGAGCCAACAATACCGGTGAAGCGTACACGTTCTGTTTTGGGAGAGGTGAAGAGAAATGGTTCACTTCGGTTATGGAGGACGTGGGAAGAAACAAACCAATTGAAGAAATGGACGAGGCCATCAATATGGTCATTGATAGCAGAGAAAAGCAAGCATTTGCGGATGTCATGGATTCGCTTCAAAAGAAATAGATTTCATCTTAAATAGGAAGCCTAATGGAATAATGGACTAGCATCGTACTAATAAACAATTAGCAAGAGAACGAATTTTTGTCCTTGTGGTGATGAATCTTAGCTAGTATTAGCTTATCAAGAGATGCCTGGTTAGCTCAATCGGTAGAGCATTTGACTCTTAAACATCATATAAGGTCAATCAAAAGGTTGCGGGTTCGAGCCCCGCATCGGGCTTTCTTTTTGTTCTCGCAGCTTTGCCAATTGCTTACAAAACGCAGTATATGCTCATGTTATTTTTATGCTATAGGAAGAGCCAAATATTGCTAGTATGCCTAATGGGGAACCATTCTGCCAGAGACAAACGACTCTAGTTTTGTACTTATCACCAAAAAGCTCATGCGAAACTTGACGTATCTGGTCCATGTCGGAGTTTCTCGGGAGGAAAAGCCCGAAATGGTCTGTAAATCTACGGAGACTATGGCAGAGCAGTCTCAAATTGAACGGCTCCATGGTGTTTAAATCGAACGTCTGTTGGTATTTGTAGTTGGGACCTCCCCATGGTGGAGAACAAAAAATGAAGTCGAACTTGCCATTGGGTAAGTCGACCGGAATCCAATCTCGGTTTTCGGATAGCTTGTTCCAGTCTCCTTGAACAAACCAGGTGTTGGATTCAACCCCATATACACTACAATTGTGCTTGGAACACTTGACGTTATTGGCGTTAATGTCAATGCCTCCCACATTGTCAAACACCTGGGCAAATTGTACTGTGTTTCCGCCACCTCCACAGCAGACATCTAGAACATACTTGCAATCTGGAACTAGCTTCTTGATTAGTCTGGCGGTGAATCTTGCCGTTGCTTCTGGTGTTACACTGTACCAGAGCTCTGACGTAAGATAGACACCCTCATCGAATTTGGAGAAAAGCAGGTATCTTTTTCTCCAGTATTTTTTGCATTTGGATGGAAGCGTGGCATATGTGTGCATAAGTAGTTCATCTTCTTCGGCCACTTCGATTTCCGAATCTGACATTGTGGTGATGAGATGAGTGATGCGATGAGCCGGTTGTTGAGATGCTACATGTCTTCTGTGCATGAATGCGTCCAGAGTATGGTCCGAGAGATAGAAGAATATCAAGAGATACAAAGTAAAGACTGAAATATTATTAATGGTTTCCCATTCGTTTCTTTGTTTTCCATCCTTTTCTTTTCTTTTGTTTTTTCTTTTCTTGTTTTGTTCTTGGTTGTGTGTTCATTTTCGTCTGCTAGAGTTGTCTCTGCAGTCCTGTGCATACTTCTTAGTGTCAAGTACGGCGATAACTTATGGATCGTCGTATTATGCTTTCAGTGTATTTGAGTGAATGAACGAAATGGCGTTTGGGGTAATATTTCAATATTTTGAGAGGCCAATTATTTTGGACTTGTTTTTTTTACGATGCAACAGAAGTTTCACTGATACGCATTGGTAAAATCTCACTAAAATATGCAAACTGTTACCTTAATCAGAAGTCCAACATTGATAATAAACACCTTAATAAACGTGTGAATAAAGTACAACTGATGCATAAATAAATCAGGGAACAAAACCCACCCTTCTGCTTGCTCCGTTCTAATAATTCGCATAACTAAAGACAAACGTATCAACCATAGGGCTGATCAGCAGTACCAGCCTATGAGAATGTGCCAAACGCTTCCGAAAAAAAATCCTACATCATGTATTTCAACCGGTATTCCAAACACGTATACTAAATCATACTATTGTACATCAAATCTTCCACACTTTACCCTCACCTATCATGATCTTACTGTCATCTTGCATTTTAGCAAACGCACTTTCGATTTCAACAGGACTGAAGATTTCCTCTTGCTCCAAATCCTCATTGATAGACTCAATCACTTGTTCTGTAGGACAGGCGCCTGTAGAATTCTCGAAAAGCAGAGATGACATAAGCTTGGCCATCACTTGAAGGAAAACCGCATACCTCTCTGCGCTTATACCATCCTGGTTTTCGGCACTGAACATATTGGCTTGTTGTGTGGTGGACTCGCCCAAAGGCGCCGTTCGAGAAAGATGCAAATGATCCATCTCATGCGCCATTTCTTCATCTTCATGCTCATCTAGACCGGCCGAGCCCTCTCTCGTAGGGAGGTCATCTTCTGGCGACGGCGTAGTCTCTTCAGATTCAGATTCAGATTCAGATTGCTCACCTTCTACCTCCTCACCGTCCTCACCAAACATAGCAATTCTTCTTCTCTTGGGCTTGTTCTTTTTCGCAATCTCTTTGAACAATGCGTACCTAAGCAACTCCTCTGCCACCTTAGCATCCTTGACTTCAACAGTCTTGGACAAACGAACTTTCGCATGCGCCGTGGCCAACCGAATAAGCGTCTCCAATGTTCTGGCCGTCACTGGAGCCGTCTTCTTGTAATTGTCTGACGTGTCACTGTTACGGAACGCAGTATATGTAGCAACAATGTACTCCGAAGCTTTCTTGTTGAGTACAGGCTTGATACGTTGCTTAGCATATTGAACGTATTTTTTCAAGAATGGGATCGAGAGGATCGTAGGCGAAGAGCCTTTGGCGGCGCGGCCCGCCACGCCCGCATGTAGAAGCGAGTTGAATTTCTCAAAAATCGGTTGTTCCATGTCTTCCTCAACAGCTTCAGGTCCAGCGGCCAATGAAACCGCTCCACGTTCTCTTACAGGCTCTCCTTCAGCCATACCTGGCAGGATGAAACGGTGCATACGCAACACGTGTTCAGAGATGGTTCTATCCTTCACCTGATTCACATCATCTGTCACCACAAAAAGTAAATCAAAACGTGACAAAAGGGAGTCAGGCAAAGCGATGTTTTTGTGTGGATCCTTATGGACATCGTATTGGCCGAAAACGGGGTTAGCGGCGGCAATCACCGAGCATCTGGCGTTGAGAGAAGTGTGGATACCTGCCTTGGCAATGGTGACGGTTTGCTGCTCCATTACCTCGTGAATAGCAACTCTGTCAATGTCGGACATTTTGTCAAATTCATCGATACAAACCACACCACGGTCAGCCAAAACCATCGCACCTGCTTCCAATCTACGCTCACCAGTTTCCTTGTCGGAAGTGACCGCAGCCGTTAAACCCACACCAGAGGAGCCTCGGCCAGTTGTGGCGATTGCAAGAGCGGCGGTATTCAATACAAACCGCAACATCTGAGACTTGGCCGTCGATGGATCTCCCACCATTAATATGTTGATGTCACCCCTCAAGTGTGTTCCGTTATCTAAATTCTTCTCCACACCTCCAAAGAGCAAAAGAAGAACTGCTTTCTTAATGTAGTCGAGTCCGTAGATGGATGGGGCAAGCGAATTAGCCAACACATCAAAGATTTTACGCTCTTTGGCCAATTTGTTAATGTTACGAACGTCGTCATCAGTCAATTTTTCATGGGCCGCCACTCCGGTAGACCGCGCATGTAATGGATACACTGAGTTGGCCAAAATAACTGTACGGAATGAAGAAGAGTTGTTTGATCCTCCGCCAAGAGCACGATAAACGCCGACAATCTGCACTCTGTCACCTGGTTTCGCCAAATCCACCAAATCATCATCCAAAACCACGTCAACAGACCGGGGCAATTGTCCCGCTGGGGCGGTTTCAGGCATTTCCTGGACAGAAATCTTCTGATGGTCCCTGTATGTAGAATATCCATATTCTGGAACCAATTTGTTCCCATCGGGGTCCTCCACAGGATACACCGCCGGGGTGGTGATGGCATCAAATGAAGTCGTATTGTCTCTGTATGATTTGGCATAGAAACGGGCGTTTTTCTCCGAGTAATGAACCGACCGGATCACCTTCGGACGCACCAAAGACGCACGCGTCACAATTCCCTCAATGGCAACCATTTTGGACAAATGGTGCGCGTTTATACTCCGTGGTGTCACCTGGTGGTCACCAAAAGCTCCTTTGAACGAAATGTAAAATTGTTGGTTTTCATCCAACGGTTCGTATCGATTGTCATGTGGATCGTAAATTGTAAGCACAGTATCACGCAAGGCTCTCTCACACGCAGGCAAATAGTCAACGGGATTATCTAAAAGCCCATACCAAAATTCGGTGTCAAATTCCCTGATTTCGTCGAGAGACACCAGAAGACGGAATTTGCCTTTGGTGAGCATATCTTTGATTTCATTTCTATAGTTAGACCCATTGGAGTTGAGCTGGTCCAAAAACTCTTGAAAGCGACGCACACGGTCACCAAAAACGGCATCGATGGCCTGTTCAAACTGCAGCTCATCCATCTTGTTTAAGAAAGAAGAAAGTAGCTTGGGTGGGATTTTTTTTTGTTTCCACCACGCGCGTAATCACCTTTCCCAATCGGGATATATTAATTGCGGCGCGCGATGCACCAGTTCTGTCAATAGAAGGAGCCATCCAACTCCTAAAAAGGACGATAGCTTGTTGCTGTGACTGTAGTAATGTTTACTGAACATGCTCATAGGATGATTGTCGGGGGAATTTTCAATTTTTATCTGACCGTTTTCGTCGTAGCCTTCGCTTTATTGTGCATGTTCTGCATATTACTTTTGACATATACACCACTTGAGAACCTTCACTAATATCAAGATCAGTACAGCGAATTTTAAAATCATTTCATGTTTGTACTTTTTTTTATTCTTTCTTCGCTTTTCATTCTACGCTCTTCGTTCTTCCTTTGCTCTTCTCTTTGTGCTTTTTGTTCCTTTTCTATTGTTTCAAATTACATACTACTCTAAAGAACCCATCCGCTCATGTATGCCTTTCCTTCATCTTTTTGGTCAAAAAGTGAATCCCATTCCTCGAACTCCAAAGCCGCAGCCGCCTTGTACTTTCTTGCGTTTTCACTCTCAAGTAACGTCAAGTAACTCCAGTCCAAAAAGTCCTCCATATTATATCTGGGCTTACGGAATGGCTCACCAAAAATCTTGGCCAAAGTGGCAATATTAGGGTGGTAGTGGGTCATCAACGTCTCTAACTCCCACAAGGACGACCCCATGGCTCCAGTATTCTGTGGGTCTGCAGCGTTCTCGTCAAATGGGTCGACGTATCCATGCTCGCTTTCTCTTTGAACCAATACCATGCATGTTGGGTGTCTTTTAAGTAAATTGTAAACAAACGGAATCACAATCACCACACCGGGAGCAGAAGCAGTGAGAGCCAAGCGGGCCAACTTTTTAATGAAACTGGCAACTAAATGCGCAGACAAATGGGTGGAACTGAGAAACAAATCGCACAACCGAAAGAAACGAGAACGGTACCGCGTGTACAAAATATTAGGCGTAAGAAGCGAGTAAAGCTTGCGGTAAAAATCAGGATACTCCAAATTGTACGCTTTCATAAGCTCCCACAAGGAGTTGAGCGCAAGAATTGGAACAACCTCATCTTCCTCTTGGTCATAAGCATCGGTCAAAAAATCCATGAGACATGCCGGGCTGCTCAAGTAAGGAATAATCCGTTTATGCAAAATGAGAAGCAATGCCTTGTACTGGGCAGCAGAAAGATTCGTGGTTTTCATCAATGCTAAAAAGCACTTTTGGTATCTGGTTTTGAAACTGATCTTGTAGGCAGTAGCAGGAAGCTTGCCACTGATCCAGAGTGGCTTTTCACGGAGTTCTTCAGCATCAGTAGTGAACAAGAGTCCATCTTTAATAATAGTCAAATAGTTAGGAAACAAGTGGTCTGATTGAAACAGCTTGTCATTGCTGTATGACTCGAGTTTTTCTGCAAGCAGGTAATCAAAGAAGTACGCTTGTAAATCCCAGTACTTTGCAAACTTCTCGCAAAACTCGATGATCAAAAAGTTGTCGGTGGTTTGGTCTGCAAGAACATCTCCGTTTTTGCTCACCAACAACAGCTGAACCAATTGCTGGTAACACTCAGTTGGAAATTCACCTCGGGCTTCAAATTCATCCTGAACAAACCCAAGCATCACGTCCAAGGCATCTAACTGAATTGACAGCTCAAATGCAAGTTTTTCTTCCACCAACGAACAAAGAATCCTTCTGAATTTGTCATATTTGTCCTGTAACCACTTGGCAATAATCTGCTTTTTCTCCTGTTTTTGTTCTCCCATAACCTTGTCTTTCAAAAGCTTTTGGAAGATTTTAAATAAGGCCACAAGTACAGAACGACCAGTTGTTTCTATTTCCTCATCTTCCTTCGTCGTGAGAATACTTTTGATGTCCTCAAATTGTGATAAAAGGGGAACTATGCTGTTGTATTTGGCATCTTCAATTACCTCGAGACTCAACTTGTCAATCTCCTCGGAAGTCAAAAATGTTTGCTTCTTTGTCGGTGTTTTGGCTTTTTTAGCCACTTTAGCAGCGGCTCCACTCTTTGTCTTCCTCTTAGCCATCGTTCGTTCTTGGTATGAATCAATGGATATGTAAGTTAGCTTCTGGCGATGAGCAGACCTGCACAAAATTCAGAGAGGGTATACTTCCAGTGCGAAGCACTTTTCTCTCTTTCGCCAGTTAACCGCACAAATTCTCATCCTGCCAAAAGGGTTACCCGGCCACAGAGACCATATAACTAAGGGCGACGAGCCCAAGTTTTTTTGCTCCTCATATGACCTTCCAAGTTTTATAACATATGATGAAGTCTCGCGTGCATCTATACAATTCCCTCTGGAGTTGCAGTCGACTGCTTTCGGGCGGTTGATTCCTCCGGAAATGCTTTTCCGTACGGAGAAGTTGGGTTTTTATGGTGACGGTGTTTGGCGCAACCTTTCTTGTTACATTCACAAACGCTTAAAGAGATTCTGACCCTTAAACTATATACGTAGGGAGGTCTGATGTAGATTAGACAGACTTAGAGTTTTTACAGTTGCCTTCAGTCTTTGTGGAGATTAAGGAAACAAATTGAGTATCAAAACTATAGAACTGGCACGAGCACATTGGCTTGCAAGGTAGGATAATTCAAACGAGACAGAATGCTACTGGAATCCCCTGCTACTACACCGCACTCCATCAACGTAAACGTCAGTCTCTCGAACCAATCAAATGCCGATGGTTCCCCTCTGAAGGCCTACACCAAATTCGCTACTATTTTGTATTGAGGATTAGTTTTATACAGCTTAAATGAAGGTCTCGTAAGCAACAGGAGCCAAGGTTTGAGGAACGTTACCTTCGGTGGAAACAACCTTAGCTGGTCTTGGTTGAGCTGGTTGTCTCTTCAAAGAAACTTGCTCACCCTTAGCCTTAGCCTCCTTCTTCAAAGCAGCGTTGGTCTTAACTCTGTTCAAGAATTCTTGACGACAAGCAGAGTGCTTGACGTGCTCAACTCTCAAGTTGACCTTCTTCTCAATGTATCTGTTACCAACAACCTTGTTGATGATGACACCGACAGCAGACTTGGTGACGTTGAAAACAATACCAGTCTTACCTTGGTAGTACTTGTGAGGCATACCCTTTTGGATAGAACCGTTGGCCTTGATGTCGACAATGTCTCCAACCTTGTAGACCTTCAAGTAAGTAGACAACGGAATGGCTCCGTGCTTCTTGAAGTCACGTTGGAACATGTAACGAGTACCAGATCTGTAACCACGACTGTCATAGTTAGTATTGAGGAACAAAGAGAAAAAAGAAAACAAATAACAGAATTTGATATGTGAACTCGTGTAGCAAGGATTCGGCAAGTCTCTTTCGATTATGTCGGATCAAAATAAACGGGCAGAGGTCTGCTTGCTTGATGGAATTTGAGTTGGAAAATGGAAATTTCGATAGATATATTCAATCATTCTGATAGTGGTCACGGGAGGGATATGATGGAAATCAACTATTCAAATTCTTCATGTTGTTTCTTTGCGTAGGTCGTAACAACCTCTTGGTCACACATACGATTTACCCATTTTTCTATACTGCTTTGATGACTAGGAGGGAGAGTATTCGGCAGGTTTTTTTTTTGTGAGGAATAGACAAAATTTTCAACACTGCAGACAGTACCAACGTACTGCCTGCACAGGGTCTGCTCAGCGCAAAATAGTGAGCACGTGGAAAAGTGAATATCAGGGCAACAGCCCTAGATGTAATCACATAACACAATCTTTCATTTGTGAGACAGGGTCCAGTGGGGGTGCCATGTGGCAGTGCCTTACTAGAGAGGCCATAGTAGAGACAGAGATATCCCCATGGGTATTTGTTTCCTCTCCTTTTCTGTTTGACGTGCTCGCCTCTATGAAGCTCGGCCATGTCCTAAATAGGAAACTAGTCTCTGGAACACACCGACGAACTGAGTCCATTCATTATTATTTAAAGACCTACAATATTCAAAAATCAACGGCAAATGAGCAATGCAATCATCGTACGGAGAGCGATTAATTTTCGTGCAATGCCAGTATCAATGGCGCTGCCCCCAGTATGGTGATGGCGTCTGCGACTAAAACAGTAGTCCGGTACAAAGTACGATGAGATGGCATCTCCACCACAAATGAGTAAAACCAAGATTCTTGTGCTCTATCCTGAGTCAGCAGATATCAATGACGTGATCAAGAAAGCCAATACGCAGCATGCCAAAAACGGCCCATTTGAAGCTGCGCTCTTCCTCGGTAAAACCATCGATCCTGTTCCTCCATCGACTAAACCAGACGTACCTATCTACTTTCTTGGAAACCAGCAAGAATTGGGTAAATTGGACGACATTGTCGACGACTTCACCTGTGTCCAAAAAGAATGGGCAGTTGTCAAGCTCCAGTCCGGAACCACCATTGGTTTCTTCAATCCATCGGAGTCCACGCCTAAGGAGGAAACTTATCCCAAAGTGGACATTCTAGTTTCGTATCATTGGTCATACGCAGTTGCCCGCACACAGCAGCTTTCGCTTGTGGGTAATCGTGATGTTGATACCGTAGTACAGCTGTGCCAACCGAGGTACCATTTTGCTGTGGGCACAGAAAAGGGCCGGTTTTATGAGCACGAGCCTTTTGCTTGGGGCAAAACAAGAACAGGAAGATTTATCTCGTTGGCCAGACAAGGATCTGGGTCCAAATGGTTCTATGCATTTACAATCGGCCCTGAGGACGACATTCCAGGAACAGGGGAAAATCCTTTCCAATCACTTGCCGTGGAATCCAGCACTGAATTGCTGGAAGAACCTGCCCAAGCATCGAAAAACGAGAGTTTAGTGGGACTTAAAAGAACGATAGACTCTTCAGAGCCATCGACACAGATGGAGAAAAGACCACGTGTGACGCCGTCGCTGTGCTTTTTCTGCCTCTCTAATCCGAATGTGGAAACCCATATGCTCGTTTCTATCGGAAGCCAGTTCTACGTGACAATTGCCAAAGGTCCGCTTCCACGACCTCACAAGACGCTTGGGTTTTCTGGCCATGCTATCATTATCCCCATTGACCACGTACCTACTTTAGAGGGTAAGTATTTTGAACCCAATCTGGAACTAATCAAATACCAAGAAGCGTTGGCCACGGCATTTTCCGCCCAGAGCATGGCGGTTGTCTTTTCAGAAATTAGCCGGCCGGAAAATGTCCATTTCCATGTCCAGATGGTGCCTGTGCCTCTTCATTCAATCAGCGAATTTGAAAACGCCCTTACTGAAAAGACAAACATCAACAACAAATTCGAACGCAATCAGGAGTTGGATTTCAAACGTTTTGACAACTCAAATGATCCTCAACTACTTGAATTGTTAGAATCACGCCGGTACTTACGTTTCACCATCTATGCTGACGGATCGCCAATTTACTATGTGGCATCACTTGCTGGTGATAAGAACGTCGACCTTCAATTTCCTCGCCGTGTGCTTGCGTACCTTCTACATACCCCAAAGCGTGTGTTTTGGGACAAGTGCCGGCAAACTGTGGCGCAAGAAACATACGAGAGTGGGAAATTCAAAGAGTTTTTCGAGCCCTTTGACTTAAAACCAGAATAAGGTCAGCCTGGCTCTGAAGGCTATTGTATGTGGAGTAACTTCTGTATCAATACGATCATACACATATGTCAGATGCCTGTCAAATATGAATGCTATGTACCAAAGAGATGACTGTAAGATGTATAAAAAATGCAAGGAGACTTAAACGTCGTTCTAGAGGAGCTGAAATTGTAGTTGTAAGCAAGTATGCAAGAGGTGGATAATTGAGATCTGGATAGAGACTGGATAGAGACTGGATAGTGACTGGATAGTTGGGACTATCCGCTCTCTTGTACACAGCGGGCGCAGCCGCAGGTAAAAAACCATTCGTTGAGGGCGGCCCTGCGTACGTCGACCGTGTCTGTGGGCCGGACGCCGTAACTTATGCACAACTCGTCGCCCGCCGCAATGTCCCTATTTGCGCGATACTCGTGCGCGTGGCCATCGCGCGCTTTCTCCACATTTGGAGCACACAGATGGTTGAAGAAGGACGCAGAGGGAAACACACCAAAGCCGAAAAACTCCCGTTCTTCGTCGACAGCCGTCGTCGGCGACCACATACCAAACGCATTTGTGAGGTTACGTCCGATAATATCACGCACCGCCTGTGGCGTCACTAGCAGTTGCCATTCGTTCGGTGCCACAAGACGGACAAACTTGTAAATGTTTATGTATGAGACTGCGAGGTACGGGTACCGGCGCACTTTGGCGCCCTCGGCTGACTGAAGGCGGGCAAAGAGTTCGCACTCGAGCTCCATGGCTTGAGCGTCTGACATTTGCGCGAGAAATTGTGGAAGAGTATTGTCGACAAGTTGCAACTGTTGCGTTTTCGTGGCAATATCTTCAGCTAAATTTCTGCTATGACCGTCAATATGACGATGCTTGTATGAGTGATGCAATACACCAAGTACGTAGCGGATTTCCGCGTAGTCATCGTCATTCACTACAGGGCGGAACTTCGCGCGGCGAGCAGGTTTTGTTCGTGCCACGGAGGCGTCCCATTGTGCGACTTCGGCCCATTTCGCCCCCACATCCTCCTCGTCCTGCGGAACATCGCACGCATTCATTTCGCCCCGACATTGCAAGAACAATTCCTCACACGCAATCAACGCAGCACAATGTAACCCCTCAGGATCATCCTTCGTAAAACGAGCAGCACATTCTTCCGAACAAAAGTAAAGACGCTCTTTTATCCGGAACTTAAGTGTCTTTCCTTCATGGTATGCAAAACACCACCCACACACTTCTTTGCGAAATGGTCGCACCACAGCACTGCCCACCGGCTGCCTGGCCCGAAGAAGAACGGTCCCTTTCGAAATCGGGGCTTTTGCGAAACACCCACGGCCACCGTAGATGGTAGTTTTGATTTCAAATTCCGGGCTTATCTGCTCTAAAAGGGCCTGAGTTTCAGCTTCTGTGGTATCGGGCCGACAGATATCTTCTGGCCGGAATTTGCCATCAGATTCCACCAGTATTTCAGGTTCAAGACATGCTTCTGGCTTGAGAGTTGCCTTATTACTGTGTGAATCTTTTGGTAGCTGTAGATCCCTTTGAAAGGTATGTCCGGCGGTCTTAGATTCAACTTCTGTTTTATGAGATGGTTCCGCTTCGCCTAGTTCTTGCTCATTTCTGACATCAAGATCTGATGAAATTTTCTTCTTCGAGGGCATTGGTGAAATATTTTCTTGCTGGTAGTGATAATGGTGTCTTCTGGTTAACAATCTTGTTCTTTTTGCCTAAGATTTGGCTACTATTCATTTTGACGTGAACGTTACATCTCGTGAGATGAGCCTGTATATAGAGCCTATTTACGAGAGAACGTGGTGTGTAGAAAGATCACCTGCCTGACCCATCACGTTGAAAACCACTTGAAAATGAAGGCAGACGAATAAAGTACAGATAGGGGGCCAGCAAGGAGAAAAAACATTGAAAAGATACAGGATGAAGTTGTTTTAAGTGTCTTAAATATTTTCATTAGTTTATTAGATATAAATTAGTTGAAACAGAAATCAGCAATCTTGTTCCAAATGTTCCACAAAAAGCCTGTCTTACGTGGAGTGTTAGCAATAATCTCCTCCTCCTCAGCCTCTTCTTCATCGATTTCCTGTTTCCCAGAAGTGATGTCGGCCTCTGCAGCGTTTCTCCAGTGGGTTTTCTTGGCGAACTTCCATCCGAAGAAAAGGACTGCGAACATAACAGGTGCAAAATAACTGGTAAACAAGTTCGCAACGCTGAATTGTCCTGGAAAGAATATCCAGAATCCGTTGAAGAAAAGAACAATACCGTTGAAGAAACAGCCCCAGTAGCACAACCATGGAGAAGCCCACTTTGGAACTTTAAAGAAGCGATCTTCAACAGCATCAGATTGTTGAACCTTAACTGCACGCTTGAACTTAAAGTAGGATGCCCACATCACAGCGTAAGTGGTCAATAATCCAGTAGTAGCCAAGTTGATGAACCAATTGAAGACAGTATTGGACGACTCAGACACACTCATGAACGACAAACATCCCACAAGGAGAGAAACTGTCACACAAACGATAGGACAACCGTTCTTCAAACAGTAAGAAAATACCCGTGGCAAGTAACCGGCTAATGAAGCAGAGTAGGCCGTACGTGCTGCACCGTAGGTGAAACCGTTACCACAAGACCAGGCCGAAGTCATCACAACAGCGTTAACCAAGGAATCCAAACCGTGAATACCGACAGACTTAATACCAATGACCCACGGCGAAGAAGCAGCACCGCTCTTTCCACCAGAAGACATGGCAACCAAATCTGGGTTGACTGAAGAACATAAACAATTCATGAAGAAAATACCTCCGACGTAGAATAACGTAATGCGGAAAAATGTTCTTCTAGCGGCAAGAGCAATGTTCTTACGTGGACGAGAAATTTCACCTGCAACCATTCCCAACATGTCAGCACCACCACATGCGAATGCTGCATAGATAAGAACGTTCCAAAATCCCAAAAAGCGGCCAGTATTGCCCTTGACAAGGTACTCGCGGAAAAGGCCACCTTCATTCCAGTTACGGAAACCAAAGGCGTCCCCCTTTGGGTTTCCACCACACATGGTGATCAAACCGACAAACATCAAGCCCACAATCAAGAGAACTTTGAGGATAGACAGGTAGAACTCGATTTCACCATACCAGTTAACACCAAAGACATTGAAAAATAAAATACTCACCAAGCCCACAGTAATGAATATGGCAGGCAGGGCATCAGTCCAGTAAGCAATCACAGAAGCAAATGCAACAACTTCAACACAAATAAACATAAGAGTTGTGTATAAATAGATGATAGTGACGGCGAAGCCCATTGCGGGGTCGAGCCAGCGCCCTGCAAAATGTAAAAAGGAACCTTTGATTGGCAAATATGAGCACATCTCACCAGTAGCTTGCATCAAAGGCCACACCATAGTAAAGGTCCAACATATGAATCCCAAAAACAATGAAAGAGATCCGGAAGTCATCAATGGAGACTTCAAACCAATGAACAAACCTGTTCCGATGGATTGACCAATGATCATCAACGAAACGTGCCTGGAAGTTAATTTTCTCTTTGTCTCTCCATATTTCTCAACATCAAGTTTTTCTTGAAAGTCTGGAGCACCTGAAAAAATAGGATGCGCTTTTCCTCCAGAGCCTAACTGCTCCACATCCACAGAGAAGGAATTCTTGAAAGTCTCTTTGTCACCCATTGTATGTAAAGCTTCAAAGGTGTCTTGGCGCAAACAGGAGTCAAATTGAACTATGACTTGTTCCAACTGTGTACTGTTTCTGTGAACTAAGAACAGATCTGAAATTCATTTCAAGATTCAGTTAGATATTTATCTGGAAATAGCAGGGTTCATCTTTACTGCATATGGTATACTGATAAGAGGCTAAATGCCGCTATCATTCTTCCACTTTTTATCATATAGAAAAAGAAACAGGAAGGAATTTCGCTTTATAGTAACCGCGCCTTTTAAGCCACTGTCCAAGATTTTCTGTCGCTGATCAACAATTTCTTTTTTTTTTCTTTGACACTTAGGTAATGCCTTTCTGTAAATGATGATTTTCAATTCAGTTATCAATAATCATAAATCCCACTTGCCGTATCTGGAAAGCGTGCCGCTAACGGGGTATGCTTCACGGCGTTCTCATCATTCGATCCAGTCAGCGATTGTGGTGCATGGGTTTTCCTGAACAGGCGGGCTACACACCGCATGTATAGGTAAGATAAGCCCAATTGGTACTTCCCGAAACTGCGAGCGGAAAAAAACATGGTCCAATCCAAAGAAATGTCAGAACTACACACTAGCTCCACACAATAGGAAATCATATGACCCAATCCATCAAACAATATGAAGAGCTCGTAAGTGTGCCTAATTGAAAGTCTAGGGTGAATCAGCTTGGCATTCTAAATCTCAGACAACGCTTTTGGTACTGCCAGCGTTAAATCATGATCAATTTCGATCAATTTTTAATCAATTTTAACTTTTGATGGATAAAACTTTTGGCACTTCCGTTGCTTTCGTATCTTCCTTTCTCCCGATCAGCCTAATAAAAAGAAAGAAAAATTCCGTCACATAGTCACGTGGATGACCCATTTGCAAGGCTCACACTGATTTGGAATAAACCTTAAAAATAGAAATTACTTCATGTGTCCTCTGATTACTCTCTACTTTTGGCTGTCTTCTGAACCCCGGCACTACTTTGCGCTTCTTTTTTTCTTTGATAAGCGTCTATCATTAGCGTCTTTCTCTATCATCAGCAACCCCGGATTTTGTCTACCGGAGCTATGATAGAAATTCAAATCGCCGTGCGGTTTCGCTGAGAGCCGTGTACGGAACATTTAGATTGCATCATGTACAGGAACGCAAACATGAAGGATGATTCTCTGCAACATATTTGATGAAGTAATTGCACCGGAGAGAAGAAGTTGTTGATGAGTAAAAAACTTTGATTTATAAATCATCAGAAGAGCGGAACATTCTGTCTGCCTCTGTAATGCACATTGTTTCTTTTTGTTTCATTCTGTGCTTTTTTTTTTTGGTCTGCCCCACCTCTTTGTGCCGGTAGGAGTTGTCAGTTCAAGGCATGACCCTGAATAACTGTTTTCTTTAAATGCTCAGGACAGGGTCGCAGTGCATACATTTCTCCACCAATGAGAATACACAAATCTGAGGTTGGGGTCGGAACAAAGCTTTACTGCACATTCAGACACGGCGATTGTCTGTTCTGTATATCTATGCCGTGCATACATAGCTCATCGGCGCGGGGTTTGCAATTCTTGGCGAGAAGAGAAGTTCGTGTCAAGTTTAGCATGAAAGATGCCTTATAATCATCAATTATCTTCACTAAAACTTCTGGCTCCTTTGCAGCGTAGCTCTCTTTTTCTTTTAAGCAAAAATGAAGGATTTTGAGAAACAATCTCTGTCAGACGCGGACGATGTGCTTTCCCGTCACACGACAGAATACAATTTGACAGTGTCAATGTCAAACCCTCAATTGAAGGTGCAAGCTGAGGAGGGACAACGATTGAAAAAATCTTTAGAAGCTAGACATTTGTCGATGATCGCCATTGGTGGTGCCTTGGGAACTGGTTTATTGATCGGAACAGGTTCCGCATTGAAAACTGCTGGTCCAGGTGCTATTTTGGTAACATACTCTTTGATTGGTTTTGTTGTCTTCATGGTCTTGAGTGCATTGGGTGAAGTAGCAACTTTCATTCCTTTAGCAGACGGTTTCGCAGGTTACTGTACCAGATATGTTGATGAATCACTTGGGTTTGCTTGCGGTTGGGTGTATTTGATTAAGTATTTGATCCTTCCAGCAAACCAGTTGGTTGCAGGATCTCTTGTCATGTCCTTCTGGGTTGATCGTGAAAAGGTTAATCCCGGAGTCTGGATTACAATCTTTTTAGTCGTGATTGTATGCGTCAATGTGCTCGGAGTTCGTTTCTTTGGTGAAATTGAATTCTGGTTATCATGTCTTAAGGTTCTCACTTGTATGGGAATCATCATTTTGCTTTTGGTAATTGCTTTAGGAGGTAGTCCAACTCATGACAGATTGGGTTTCCGCTTTTGGAAAAACCCTGGTGCTTTCAAGGATTACACCGAGAAGTCCAGAGACATTCACATTGGGGGAAGCCTTGGCCG
This sequence comes from Clavispora opuntiae, assembly GCA_030574075.1. Taxonomy (NCBI): domain Eukaryota; kingdom Fungi; phylum Ascomycota; class Pichiomycetes; order Serinales; family Metschnikowiaceae; genus Clavispora; species Clavispora opuntiae. The sequence goes on along the minus strand of JAJMEJ010000017.1, from coordinate 126,667 downwards.
TTTTGTATCGTTCGTCTCCGTTCTTGTCACCACTGTCTTTGCATACACCGGTTCCGAGTTGGTTGGTATCACTTTTGCTGAGTGTGCCAGACCTCGTCAGGCTATTCCAAAGGCCATTAGATTAACCTTTTACCGTATCTTGTTGTTTTACATTTGTTCGGTTTTGTTTTTGGGTATGTGTGTTGCCTCAAATGACCCATTGCTTCTTGGAGCACTGGGATCCAGTGCATCTGCATCTCCATTCGTTATTGCTATCAAGAACGCTAAAATTAATGGCTTGGATCATGTCATCAATGCCTGTATCTTGATTTTCGTCTTGTCTGCAGCAAATTCGGACATGTACATTTGTTCCAGAACCATTTACGGTCTTGCTGTTGCCGGATATGCTCCTAAATTCTTCGCCACCACCAACAGAATGGGTGTACCTTACTATGGTATTGCTCTTAGTTTCCTCTTCTGTTGTTTGGCATACATGACCACATCTTCATCTTCTGCCGACATTTTCAATTACTTTGTCAATGTTGTGTCATTGACCGGTTTGATCACATGGGCCTGTATCTTGGTTCTTCATATCCGCTTTATGAAGGCACTTACTGCACAAGGTTACGACAGAAAGAGAGACTTGAATTACCGTTCTCCATTGCAACCTTACGGCTCATATATTTCTTTGGTAATTTGCTGTCTTATCATTCTTATCAAAAATTTCACAGTCTTTTTGGGCCATGACTTCGCATACAAGACCTTCATCACTGGTTACATCATTCTCCCAGTGTTTTTGATCACCCTTGTGGGGTACAAACTTTATAAGAAGACCAAATTCCTCGGTTTAATGGAAGTGGACTTGAATACGTACAGAGACGTCGTTGAATATGAGGAAGAACAATTTCAAGCAAGAGATGCCGAGGAAAAGGCTATCAGGGAAGCCCAAGGTAACCCTAAGGACATCAAATGGTTCTATGAGAGGATTTTCGGCTGGATCTTCTAAACCTCAAACGTTAATAAGCTTAAAATAATGCATTAATTTCCTTTCAGATCTCTCTTCTGTCCTTTTTTACCAATTGTAGTTATGATACAATTTGTATGAAAAAGCTGTAAACTTTGGATCAAAGGTATTCTGGAGAATGAAACATGACACATGCGACTTTCAATATCTTGTAATGTGAATGCTTTCTCTGCTTGACATACTGGAAGAAAGAAATGCTAGAAGAATTTCAATAATGAAATTTAGAAAGTCCATTGCAAATCAACTGGAAACCCTTATGACTTAAAGGCACAGAGCCTGGCCTTGAATTCTTGGTGTTCCATTTTTCTTCTCCTATTTGCCTTGGCGTTAGGGTTAACGCGTTGTCTTGGTGGTAATTGAACGCATGAGCAGGAAATAATACCACAATCTAAAATCAATCACCTGCATGTTATGACGATATGGAAAGAAGAATCAATTCGCCGTTTGAAGAGCCAAGAAATGTAAGAGGGGCTGACGCAAAATCAAGTAAGACCAGAAAAAATTGACTGAACCCATTGGGCTAACTGTTTGAAAAAGAAATCAGTGACAGTGGTAAGGTTGCTCATAGTGTGGCGACATCAAAAAATTGTTGCTGAAATTGATGCCACAGTGTGCTAATCGCCGAAATTTTTTTTGGGCTTGACAAAAGTAATTTTCCGACTGTCAATCAGATTATAACCGTTCCAAATTTCTGCTCTTTAATTGACGCTCAGGTTCATTCAGGAACGATCCCAATACGGTGCTGCATTGTAGCTTCTGTTATCATATAAGTTGCATTCTGTTGTGCACATAGTGTCTTGGCACTGATAAGAAGTTACGCACCGAACGGCATTGACAGATAGCACAATTGGAATCAAGATGCGGGGCAATTAATTATAAATACCGCCAGTCGTCACATTTCTAAAGGGTCTCCCAGTATAACTAGTCAAAAATGAAAACTGACGAAAAATCAATAATTTCCCAAGATGTCATATCTCGGCACACTGAGGAATACAACTTGGCAGTGTCCATGTCAAATCCTCAGTTGAAGATGCAAACTGAGGATGGGCAACAGTTGAGGAAAGCTTTAGAGGCTAGACACTTGTCCATGATTGCTATTGGAGGTGCCTTGGGAACCGGTTTGTTGATTGGTACAGGCTCTGCATTGCGTGCGGCTGGTCCGGCAGCAGTCTTTATTTCTTATTCTCTTATCGGCTTTGTTGTTTTCATGGTCTTGAGTGCATTGGGTGAAGTAGCAACTTTTATTCCTTTAGCGGACGGTTTCGCAGGTTACTGTACCAGATATGTTGACGAATCGCTTGGGTTTGCCTGTGGTTGGGTTTATTTGATCAAGTATTTGTTAATTCCAGCAAACCAGTTGGTTGCAGGATCTCTTGTGATGGCGTATTGGGTTTCACCAGATAAAGTCAATCCTGGTGTATGGATTGCTATTTTCTTGGTGATTATAGTCGTGGTCAATATACTTGGTGTGCGCTTTTTTGGAGAGATCGAATTTTGGTTGTCTTGTCTCAAAGTTCTCACTTGTTTGGGTCTTATCATTTTGCTTTTAGTCATTGCTTTAGGCGGTGCTCCAACTCATGATAGATTGGGTTTTCGTTATTGGAAAGACCCCGGTGCATTTAAGGAATACGCAGAGTCCTCGAGAGACTTATATGTTGGAGGAAGTCTTGGACGTTTTGTGTCTTTCATTTCTGTCCTTGTCACTGCTGTCTTTGCCTATATGGGATCTGAGTTGGTTGGTATCACTTTTGCCGAGTGTGCTAGACCTCGTGAAGCTATTCCTAAGGCTATCAAGTTGACATTTTACCGTATCTTGTTGTTTTACATCTGTTCGGTTTTGCTCTTAGGTATGTGCGTTGCGTCTAATGATCCATTGCTTCTTGGAGCAAAGGGATCCAGTGCTTCCGCATCTCCTTTTGTCATTGCGGTCAAGAACGCCAAAATCAGCGGAATGGGAGATTTGATCAACGCATGTATTTTGCTTTTCGTGTTGTCAGCCGCAAACTCGGACTTGTACATTTGTTCGAGAACCATCTATGGCCTTGCTGTAGGTGGATATGCTCCAAAAATTTTCGCCCAAACAAATAGAATGGGTGTTCCATATTATGGAATCATCCTTGGTACCGCTTTCTGCTTGCTTGCTTTCATGACCACCTCATCTTCGTCATCAGAAATCTTCACCTACTTTGTCAATGTTGTTTCTTTAACTGGATTAATCACATGGTCTTGTATCTTGTTCCTCCATATTCGTTTCATGCAAGCATTGAAGGCCCAGGGAATTGACAGAAAGCGTGATCTTGCATACCGTTCCCCATTCCAACCATACGGATCATACATTTCTTTTGTTATCTGTGTGATCATTGTTTTCATTAAAAACTTCACAGTTTTCTTGGGCCATGACTTTCCTTACAAAACATTCATTACTGGATATATCATTCTCCCAGTTTTCCTCATTATGTGGCTTGGATACAAGTTCACCAAAAAAACAAAACTCATTCCTCCTCACCTTGTCGATTTGAGCACATATAAAGATGTTATCGATGCTGAGGAGGAGGAATTTGCCATGAAAGATGAAGATGATCGTGCCTTCAGAGAAGCCAACGGAAACCCTAAGGATTTGAAATGGTTCTATCACAAAGTCTTTGGATGGATTTTTTAATCACATGTATAGATCAACAATATTTGATGGACGTATATTCAGGAGCCTTCATTCTGTAGTAGCTTATTTTTAGAGAAGAAAGAATTGATTTGGGGCGTTGTTCCACCTTACTAGTCTCCAAGTTTACACTTCTTTTGATTTTGGACCAGAATCAGGGAAAAATATAAATCGTCTAACAGAAATCATCTTCTCATAAGGTAAATAGGGTAAGAAGTCAATAGAGTATATATTGAATGCAAATGTAATCCAGTAATTAGAGAAAAATGTGGGTGTGGCTGTAAAAACAATAAGTTGTATTTAAATAAAAGTGGGATCCCGCGTAAAAATTATTACTACTATCTAGATTTCTTCCTTGACCTCATATATTTTCTTTTATCTCTTACATTCTTGTCGTCCAGGAGACTAATATAAATTAGAGGAGATCTGAAGTTGTTTTTTGAGTTATTTGGCAACAAACTTGGTCCTTCCAGAGACGTCCCCAAATCAAACACTTCCCTTGTATCGCTCATAATCATTTATCGGTCACGTGAAAACATCTTTTACGCAGCTCCACTGACTCTGACTATGCAGCACCGAAAATCAACATTTCCTACTGTTTTGAAGGGAAACCTATACACACCACGGCACTCTGCTCATATTCACAATCCGCTCAGCCTAATTTCTCGCTCTGTGATGAACTCGTCTGGCTTAGCAAACGCGTCCCTTGGAGGACTGTCGCTTGGACGAATCGATGCTTTGCGCAATCTGACAGGCGTGCCTACTGGTGTGAGCGGAGTTACTGCTACCGATGATAACACCTTGGGTCCGAACGGAGATGAGAACAATCATGTATCACATTCGAACCATAATCCTCAGCATCTACAACATCACATGCCTCATCAACACCTGCTGCACAACCTGCATCATCCTTCTAGCTTCTCACAACATGCTCAACCAGCGATGACTGCATTCCAAGACTCCTTCGAAAAAATCACTGATTCCATTGCAAAAGTAGAAACTGAGGTAGCCACTGTGGGGCAGGATGTGGCTTACTTCAGACATGTTCTTGATTTCCAAAACCTGAAGATTGAAAAGTTAACTCAGCTACTACTAGACCTACTTCATAACAAGGATGTGACATCTATTGTGACTCTGTTACAAGCAATCCAATCAAGTGATCCGTTCAATGTAGAGGATGGACCAGATTCGGTGGATGATTCGGTGCATGATGTCTCTACATCAATCCCATCGCTTCTGTCTCTGAATGTCGTGACTGGAGTAGGTGTGGTGCCAGGACTCCTGTTGGATAGCAATATGGACCCTCAGCTACATCAGGTAGCTGAAGCTGCGGTTCAAGCTCTGGCATCATCCAAAACCGAAGCGGGTGAAGAGAGAAAGTCTCGAAAACGTCCATTTGCAAAAATCAATGAAGGCTTGGGAGGTGAGAGAGGAAATAAACAACAGGCACCCCAACAACAGACACAACAGCAACAACAGCTGCACCATCAATCACATCAACAAGTTCAACAAGTGCAACAACAAATGTCGCTGCAACGAGTACAACAGCAACAACTCCCGACACAACCGACACAACACGTTCAACAACAGCAACAGCAATCACCGAGGGGTCAACAAGGTCCTACCACTACACAATCTATGCATCAACACAATATGCAACAATCGCAACAACAACCTGGAGGCACAAAGGATCCCTTACCTGTGGTCAATATGCCTGGCCTAGAAGTCGTTAGTGTTGAAGACCTAGGAGAGGAAAGAAAAAAACCTAAGGTTGCGATCGACTTCCTCCATAATCCGATGACAGTAAAAGAAATCTATGATGAGTTTACTAACGGTTTCCGTGGGCAACCTCCTCTACGCGAAATGGACGAGAGGTTTGGAAAATATGAATGGCGTGGAGACTCGCGATCAAAGGAATCCAAGAGATTTCAACGGCGGAAAAAGCTCTGCGATGCCATTGAAAGGGGTATGGCAAAATATGGAAAGTCGGCCGAGGAAATTATTAGTTACATTGAGGAGTTCCGAGGTGATAAGTCTCTTACATGGGTAATGAATGGTAATTTACCACGTGATTTGATCGAGTGATGAATGGTACAAATGTGCTCTACTTTATGGGCAATAATAGTTGAGGCACTGGCCACTTACAGTAAGTGAGATAACATGGCAGTGCCATGTGTTAAAGTGATGATGTCAGAAAGCCTGAATAATCAATGGGAACAAAATAATAACAGAAAACAAAAAGTTAAAAAAAAATTGACTTGTCAGGCTTAAAGGGCTTTTAAATGGCTGCTAAGGAAAAGCAGAATTTTGTATAAATCGGTAAATAATTTCTTCAATGTATTATGAATTTGTTTAGCTGGATCGATGTAAATCGCAGCAGAACAAGACTGAAAAGTCCCCAGCGGGCCGGTTTACTACACGGGCAAGCACCACCATGAAGAGAATTGAAACCTACATATAAGGCGTCACGTGAAATGCGTCGTCCCCAGGATATTGAAACGACCACAGGCATTCTCGTCTGTTTCTAATGTACAAACGAAAAAAATTTTCGGAGAAAAGAAGACAGGGTTCAAAGTTTAGCAATTAACTGGTTCATATATCCAGCATAGAAGCCTCTGGATTGCTCAAATTGTTCCAGGGACACATTCCAACCTACGGAAGTTTCTGGAACTTCGGGTGCGAGTCGGGTAACCCCACCAAATTTTTCAGCATACAAGGACTCAATCCCGCACGGACTATCATCCTTCTTCTTTCTATACATTTGCCACTACTACGACAATGTTGACTGCTAGAAACTCTTGCAAGACCGCTGCTAAGCGTTTTGTGCGCTTGAACTCCACTGCTGCTCCTAATGGCCCAGTTATTGGTATCGACTTGGGTACCACTAACTCCGCTGTTGCTGTTATGGAGGGTAAGGTACCAAAGATTATTGAGAACAGTGAAGGTGGAAGAACCACTCCATCCATCGTTGCTTTCACTAAGGAAGGTGAGCGTTTGGTTGGTATTCCAGCTAAGCGTCAAGCTGTTGTCAACCCAGAGAACACCTTGTTTGCCACCAAGAGATTGATTGGTAGAAGATTTGAGGACAAGGAGGTCCAAAGAGACATCAACGAAGTTCCATACAAGATCGTTAAGCACAGCAACGGTGATGCCTGGATCGAGGCCAGAGGTAAGCAATACTCTCCTCAACAAATTGGTGGTTTCATCTTGAACAAGATGAAGGAGACTGCCGAGTCTTACATGGGCAAGACCGTTAACAACGCTGTTGTTACCTGTCCTGCTTACTTCAACGACGCTCAAAGACAAGCTACCAAGGATGCTGGTAAGATTGTTGGTTTGAACGTTTTGAGAGTTGTTAACGAGCCAACTGCCGCAGCTTTGGCTTACGGTTTGGAGAAGAACGACGGTGAGGTTGTCGCTGTCTTTGACTTGGGTGGAGGTACTTTCGATATCTCTGTCTTGGACATTGGTGCTGGTGTTTTCGAAGTTAAGTCTACTAACGGTGACACTCACTTGGGTGGTGAGGATTTCGACATTGCTATTGTTAGAAACATTGTTGAGAACTTCAAGAAGGAGTCTGGTATTGACTTGCTGAAGGACAGAATGGCTATCCAAAGAATTAGAGAGGCTGCTGAGAAGGCTAAGATTGAATTATCTTCTACTGTTTCTACTGAAGTCAACTTGCCATTTATCACTGCTGATGCCAGCGGTCCAAAGCACATCAACCAAAAGATCACCAGAGCACAATTCGAAGCCCTTGTTGAACCATTGATCAAGAAGACCATTGAGCCATGTAAGAAGGCTTTGAAGGATGCTGGTTTGAACACCTCCGACATCACCGAAGTTATCTTGGTTGGTGGTATGTCCAGAATGCCAAAGGTTGTTGAGACCGTCAAGTCCATCTTCGGTAAGGAACCATCTAAGGCCGTTAACCCAGATGAAGCCGTTGCCATGGGTGCTGCTATCCAAGGTGGTATTTTGGCCGGTGAGGTCAAGGATGTCGTTCTTTTGGACGTCACTCCATTGTCCTTGGGTATTGAAACCATGGGTGGTGTGTTTGCTAGATTGATCTCAAGAAACACCACTATCCCAGCTAAGAAGTCTCAAATCTTCTCCACTGCTTCTGCTGGTCAAACCTCCGTGGAGATCAGAGTCTTCCAAGGTGAGAGAGAATTGACCAGAGACAACAAGTTGATTGGTAACTTCACCTTGTCTGGTATCCCACCTGCACCAAAGGGTGTTCCTCAAATTGAGGTCACCTTCGACATTGACACCGATGGTATCATCAAGGTCTCTGCTCGTGACAAGGCTAGTAACAAGGATGCTTCCATCACTGTCGCTGGCTCCTCCGGTTTGTCTGATGCTGAAATTGAGAAGATGGTTCAAGATGCTGAGAAATTCGCTGAGTCTGACAAGGCTAAGAGAGAAGCTATTGAGTCTGCCAACAGAGCCGACCAATTGTGTAACGACACCGAAAACTCCTTGAACGAGTTTAAGGACAAGCTCGAACAAGCTGACGCCGACAAGCTTAGAGAACTCGTTGCATCCTTGAGAGAAGTTGCCGTCAAGGCCCAAGCTGGTGAAGAAGTCGACGGTGCTGAGTTGCAATCCAAGACCGAAGAGCTCCAAAACGAGTCTTTGAAGGTGTTCGAGAAGTTGTACAAGAACAACGACAACAACAACTCCAACGACTCTCAGCAAAACTAAGTTGATGACTGAAACGATCCCCCGTCTCTGTTCTCCTGTATATATTTAAATTGCCTACGTGTGATTAAGATGTAGTGACAAAAAATGCACTTTTTGTCAAAACGACGCTGCGTTTCTATTTTAACCTTTGTGACATTATGACTATTATTGCTAAATGCTAGAGCGGTGATCGTGTAGCTCCGCTGTGAGTTATCATGATCGGTTTAGGCGCACAGTGGCTCCCTACCAAACTGGGCAAGACCCAGGGTGAATCCTTGCGAGCGCGGTAGCGCAGCGTTCGATGGCTTGGTGCGGCGCGCGCTGGGATGACGGCGAACGGTTCCGTACCGTTTCACCACACTAGGACACAGCGACACCAGCTCATCGATAGTCGCCTCGGAATCAGATGTGTAGTCCAACATGTCACCTAACATCGACCTACGGTTGAGGATACGGTCAAGCGTGGCATCCTTAGTCGAGTCGATGGAGGCAGCAGAGCTGGAAATCAGTGCGGAGTCCAGCACATAAGGCACCAGCTCGAGAGAAATTGGAGGGGACGGAGCGCGTGCGTAGGCAGCGCTCTTTTGCAATTTCTCTGCACTCGCAGCCGGTGCGGGTGGATCTTGTGCGACTAATTGCTGGAAGAGGGCGATTTCTTGGCGCAAACGAATGCGCTGGGCAAGGACGTTGGCCAAATATTGGCGCCAGAGTGTTTGGGCGCGGTGGAGATGATCATCGTCGATATCGTGGTCAAGTAATGCAGTAAAGGCTTCGGTGCCATGCGGAGGTGGTGTAGGGGGTAACGATGGAACAAGGTTAATGGCTCCACCAGGGCCACTTGGGGGTGGTAGAGTTTCGCCCTGAGTGGCGCGGGAAGCAGTGCGTGGTGCGTGTGCGCCCTGGGATCCACACGAAACCGCCCGGAGTTCGTATCCAATTCTCGGTGGCACATGTGGAATAGGAGACTGCGTGGCCACTGGAACTGAGTCCCCATTAGTGTCAGCTAACTGCTGTTGCTCACTGATGTAATTAGACAAGTGGCGCAACTTGCCCCTACGCTCGTCGTGTTCAATGGCCTGGGCCTGTCCAGCACTACGACGGATGCTTGGGGTCAATTGCAGAACACGGCGTGCTCCCAGCGCAAACGCCAACTCTGGATTCCCTGTAGGCGCAGAAATTACAGGGGCTCCATGTAACGGACGCCGGCGCTGGAGCCTATGGGCACGTTCGCGCTCACGACGAGGCATGGCGCGCTTGGTGCGTGCAACAAAGGACCGGAACCGCAGAGCCACCCGTGCCACTGCCCTTCTCATCCGCACTCTAAGACGGTACCATACCCCACCTTGGTGCGCGCGAATCGCCTTACGTCTCACAAGCACCAGCTGTGGACGTGTTGAGAAAATGGTGGCCTGTGACCCCATCAGATCAGAAATATCGCGTGAACGCTTCCCATCACCTTCATCCGACGAAGGGACCTGCTGATCCACAATAAACTGTGAAAACCGCGCGGGCACCTGATTAAGAAGAGCTTTGCGTGGTGTCACCGACAGGGTTATCAGAGATATCAGAGGCACCAGAGAAACTTGTTTCGTAGGCTCTCCTTGGGCCGGGGGCTCAACAAAATTCACCGTGTCAAACAGCGTGGTTAGATTGGACATGCTATAGTATGGAAGAGACGTCGAACCTGCGTTTTGAACAACGTTCCCCTGAAGTTGGGTTTTTGATTCTCCGGCGATTTCTCGAGTAGCGACGTCACTGTAAGTACTCAGGGCGTTGGTGACTAAGCCACTGGCTGTTGCTTGAAAGTTGGCACCAACAGCCTCTGGCAGCAAATCTGGATTTTCTTTTAATGAAGTTGATTCTTCTGGTTCGGCACTCTCTTTTGCACGATCTCTCGTTTCTCTCTTGATCCTGGCACTTTGCTCGATAGCAATACGATGGGGACTGGGTCCAGGAGATTGTCTAGCGGGAAAGCCCCTCTTTGGAATGTTTGGGTTCTGAAGAACTGGAACCCACTCAGAAGAAGTGATTGACATGTAGTTGAAGAGTAGAAAATGTCATCTCCTCATTTTGATAGATGATCTGAGATCAAACGGATGGCTGGCTTTTCCCGATTCGGAATACAAAGTGCGAGCGCCAGCCACTGCCTCGCGGGTTATCTTCTTCATACAATATGCAGTACACATATACAAAATCATATGATAAACCTTAGACATCGATACGAGCAGACTTTTAAAAATAGAGCATAGATCATCCTATAATAAGAAGAGGATAATATGTCACGGTGAGAAAGAGCGGAAGAAAATAAAAAGGGAACTCATGACTAGTTTCGCTGCACACTTGCCACACCTCTATTTAGCAGGAGCCAATCCAACTGCATCCTTCTTCAAGTCGTACACGGAATAGTATCTTCTCAAGAAAGCATCACCAATAATGGCCAAGTCTCCAATTGGCTTAGGGAAGTCCATTGGGGTGAAGGCTGAGATACAGGATCCAGAAACTTCCAACGTGTAGTCGTACGCAGTCAAGGTGAAGTTGTATCCACCAAGAGTCAAGGTCAAGTCTGGCAAGTTGTCACGAGTAGCGCAGTCAACTTGGTATTGGCCAGACCAAGACTTAGTGGCACCAATCTTGGCGTTGATGATTTCAGCCAATGAAGATGGCAAAGTGATCAAGGAGGTTCCAGTGTCGATAGCAGCTCCAGTGGAAGCCAATTCTGCATATTCGTCACCCAATCCAATGCCGTCAAAGGCAACTTCCCAGTATGCCTTTCTTCTCACTGGCAACCAAGTGAGCTTTCCCTTGAACAAGGACTCATCATAGCCACCGAAGGTGGCCACACCTCCATTTTCTTCATCCTTGTTAGTGTCACCGAGGTAGAAACCAAATTGTGGCGAGTCCAAGAGACCTTGACTAATGGCATTGTAAACAGGTGGGACCATTCTTTGTACGGAGATGGTGTCGTAGGCCAATCCCAAAATACCATCAAATTTACCGAAGGCAAACGCCAAGCCCGGCTCGGAGGTCGCTTCAGCAAAATCTTGCTTTGGAATCACCAAGTCACCAATAGCCAAAATATCTTGCGAGATGTATCCTTCCATAGATCCAGAACCATATTGAATGGAGAATTCAGTACCGTTGGGCTTGTAAGTAGATGAAGCATCGTGGTCATACTTGGTGTGCAAAAAGCAAGCCAAGGAACTACAGTCTTGCGAAGGAACCCACAAATTGGATGAGCCAGTATCCAAAATAACCTTGAAGGTCTGACCAGGAGTACCAAGTTGGATTTCTGTAAAGTATTGCGCATTGAGGTAGTTAGTCAATGGTGCCTCATGCTTGGAGTTGGTTACAAATGGAATTTCGGCAACTTGTTGATGAGAAGGTGCGTCACCAAAGCCAGCAGCTGCGTAAGCGCTCTTGTACTTGTTTGACAAAGCATTCGTGTAGTCAGAAAACAGAGCAGCATCCAATGTCTCCTCAACTGGAACTTTGTTCAACTTAGCGGAGAACGTTTTAGCTTCAACGCTAGCCGACAAGGCGGTAGCAATAGCCACCAAAATGGAGAACTTCATTTTAATTTTTTTTGGGAAATCAAACGCAATGCAATATATCTATCGCAAAAGTCCAAGAGCAAAAGAATTGAGTGCTATCGGTGCAATTGATAAAGAACTGTGGTAGATAAGATAAAACAGGGAGTGGCGAGCGCTCTCTTATATATCGGACAAGGTCACACCTAATTTAGACAGTGGTTGCAAAAGATGCAGAATAGCAGCCACTTTGTACGATTCTAAATTTACAAACCTACAGATGGACCTGGAAGATTTTCTATGGCAATAGTCTATTTGCTACCTTCTTTTGTGTATTGCTAACTACGACTATATTTACACAGACATGAGGGATGGAGTGGCGCAAAATCCGGATTACCTAACACCCGTACATCTCCCCATTTAGACCCTAAACCAGGACCGAAGTTGCCATGTTTGCTGGCTCATGGACTATACACAGGAAACGCCTGTGTTGGGCTAGCCATTCTCTCCATTTGGCACAGACCTCATAAAGTGCGCAAGCATTTAGTGAACAAATACTTAGTATACAAATGGTTAGTGCTAATACGGACAGGTACAAAATGTACAAACTTGGTCAAGTGGAATCGCTCGTACAAATGTAGTCATAATCACCGCACATAATTTATCAAGGAGCCAATTGCAAAAACAAGTCAGAACTCAAGTCGTACTCACAGTAATAAAAATATTTAGGAAGTGAGACTTTGAAAATATCAATAGTGTAGATCTTTACGAAGTCAGAACTGCCTCTTTGAGGAATTCAGCAATTCCCTTATCGTAGCCTTGTTTCCATTCCCACAAGAAGTCCAGTTTTCCGTTCTTCTTTACATATTCAGACAAACGTGCCGCCTTAATTGCTTGACGGCGACCTATTACCGCACCTTGTTTAGCAAACTCCACACTAACATCCCAAGCGGTCTTGAAGCCATCGCGGTATTTGTCATGATCGTAGTTTCCACCTTGACCGTTCCAATAATTCACGTGTTCGTCAAAGTTCTTCTTCAAAGCATCATCGGCTTTTGCCTGATCTGGAACCAGCACCTTTGGGGCTTCGAAGCTTTTCCCGTACATTTGGCGGAAATCCCATTCTCCACCATTGCCTGACTCGAACTTATATGTCCAGAAGTACAGACCAGCGCCTGCCCGCTCGACCATCAAACTTTGTTGACGACGTCCGAACTTAGCAACAAGTTCTGCTCGCTTGGCGTCGTCGTCACCACCTTCGGTTTTTTTCCACGTTTCTCCGTCCAAAACACATGACCATTCACCCACCATAATATCAGCACCAGCTCCACCATCGGTGAGGTTCGTGAGCAAATCACCATCCAAATCGTTGATAATTTGGTCGGCGCTTTTTGCCTTGTCCTTAGCATCAAAGCACCGGTAACAATGGGAATCGATCACAACGCCAACAGAAGAATCTTGTTGTATTTCCTGAACCCATTTCACCCACTGATCTGGCCACCACCCGTCCAGAATAATCACTGGAACAGTCGGATCTTCTTTACGGATAGCAGCAATTGCATTCAGATAGTACTTCTGCTGTTTGTCAGCAGGATCGGCAAACGCCGCTTCATTCACCACTTGGATACCGATGATATTGTCGTAACTCTTCAAGTCACGAGCAATAAATTGCAATGCATCTCCCATTAGTTTTTGATATGACAGATTACTCCAGAATGCTGCATTTCCCGATGATTTTTCTCCACTATGTCCATCGGTATTGGCACCACCGGGTAATCCATGGATGTCCACCACAATGCCAATTCCGTTTTTGTCAGCTGGCTCCACAAACTTTGTTTTGAAAATGGTCCATGCGTTTTTATAAACGCCAGCATACTTCTCAAAATCAGTTCCTTTGGTATATTTCCCTCCATCGATTTGCCAGTACCCGAGGGGAATACGCACGCCTGTCACACCGTGGTCCTTGAGCCACGCCCAATCGTCGTCTGAGCAAAAGGATGACCAGTGCTGCTCCAATTGATCTTGTCCATCTTCAGACCGCTTTTTCGCAATATCGTACTCGTACTCGCCGCCATCAGGGAATACACTGTGGAAGATCCATTTCTCCCCAACAAAGCAACCGCCAAAGTTTACCCCAAGGTGGTATCTATTTTGTAAGAGCTGACGCTTAGAGATCTTGTCTCCAATGGCTGGCAGAGCATCAGGAAGATCCGACACCGAATGCTTCTTTAATTTATCAACAAGCTTAGAAATACCCATTGTGCCCAGTTACGGATGATCAGGTGTCCGAGCGGGAGGTGTGATTTAAGTAGCAAGCGGTTGCAACTATAATCACGTTTCTGCAGGACTAGTAACCCCGAATGCACGACTAGCAAAGTGTTTGCTGTAGTTTCCGCTGCAAAAAGAAATCAGGGCCTCGTTCCCGAGTGACTTAGAGGCGCAGTGCATGCTTGATTAGCGTTAAGGGGGGAATGATAAGATGGGAAATTGCTTCGACCCAAGTACATGAGATCACGTGAGAAGAAGAATCACTTACTTATCAGATGACTCCATTTTCGTATACGTACGTTTATTGGCATATGGGGTTTTCTTGACTTCATCTGAGTCGACAAATTATATAAGAATAACCCTTCATAGTCATATGTAGTTGGTATAGTAAATCGAAGGACTGCACATACTGATGCAAGATGGGCTTTAACATCATACCTGGACCGAACAAAGAGACAATAAAACACGAAAGAAAATAAAGGAAAGAAAATATATCGAATATAAAGGAGGCAGCGAAAGGGAAGAAGTCGGTCTTTCAAAGATGCAGTATTGTATTGTTAGAAGTGTCACTGGGCGAGGCGGATCTGCCTGGTAACAGACGATAGTCGCACTGCAGTAGGAGGCTATGACCGCAATGAACCCCCGCAAGAAACGATTTGTCGAGACACGGTGAGAAAATTAAAAGAAGAAAGACTATTAATGAGAGAATTGGAAGCGAAGGTCAACAATTAGAACTTGTTTGGGGTCTGATTTGTTGACCGTGAATGTATGGATGCTTGTAGTGCTGCCGCTTCCAAGTCCCCGTTTGATGCGGTAGCGCAAGTTTCGCTCGACCACGCGATCCAGCCCTCGCTGTACAGGCCTTCGCGCTTCGTTTGTCTCGCTCTCGCTATCATCGCACTGTTGTGCCCTTCGCGCCTTCACGCCTTGACGTCTTCGCGCCTTCAAGTCTTCGCGCCCTCGCGCCTTCACGCCCCACGCCCTATACACCAACGTACTCTTCCCCACCAATGTCATGGCCCGAGCCATTCCGTGAGCTACGGCGGAAGTTCCAACTCATAAATACACACTTGACTTTTCTTCTGTCCTTTTCGCGTCACACCACGCCCACTTTCGACCACTTGTTGAAACTCGTGCCTGACATCTCGCGCCTTGATCTCCAGATATTCAAATTCATTCTTCCGCCAGGCGATGTCTTCTTTGATTACGTGGACGAGAATCAACTTGCTCTTGGAGAAAAGGTGCTGTTTTCAAAAGCTGGAGGGTACCGCCAAAGCCAACCAAACACCGTGGATGACGCGTATGAGGCCCTCAGCAAAACGCATCCGCAGTCTCCCAACGATGCCTCTTTAAATCGGTCCCAACAGCTTCTTGTCTTTGAGTTTCATGATACAAAGACGCAAAGCATTGGTGCGATTATTAAAGGAGCAGACCGTAAGAAACGGCGCCGCTCTCCTCTGCCTGCCGCCGAACTATTCGTCTCCTCGTCGCGTCTTTCGGTGGAATCATTATCTCCGGAACAACTTCGGGCGGTGATCAAAAGCCGAAACAGCCGCTTTGATGATTGTGTTGATAAGTTTTTGGCCACCTTCTCAGACGAAGATGTGACCGAAGGCGTTCCTTTCAAGAGCTTAATCGAGCAAACTTCTGGTAACTTACCCCAACCAGCAGAACTTGCTGATCCCATGGATATGCTAACGGCGGCCAGGCCAAAAGTGCTTAGTGCTACAGAATCGGTCGATGTCAGCCAAATGGTTTCTGCTTTGAAACAGCCGCCGTTATTTCGCGGCCAGATCGTATCTTCGGCCACATTAACGGCAGAACGCTCAGCACAGTTTGCTTCAGTGGAGCTGGGGTTGATTCATCCAGCACTATTAGACGCATTGTCTTGTTGTGGAATTGAGGTGCAAACTCACCGTACTGAACCGTATGGGCATATCGGAACAACACCAGCCAGCAAGCGGATTAAAACAGACAAGCCTGTCGATGAGAGTCTGGTCGAGAGCCATCTCACCGATCAGGATAATCCCGCTGATCACGGCAATCTCAGTGAGAATAACTACGGGACGCCAGAAAGTAATGAAATAATGCCCAAGCATAATTTCGAAGCAGATGCAGTGTGTCCTACTGATGTACATGATAATGGAGGCAATCAGCGTCTAGTACCAACAGGCCTATACACGCACCAGGCAGCAGCAATCACTGCTGTACGAGAACTGAGACATGTCATTGTCACTACAGCTACGAGTCTGGGCAAATCGCTAGTATATCAGCTTCCAGTTCTCAGTGATATCTTGTCCGACATTGACGCAGGCGTCAACATTAATCGTCGAACAACTACGGCATTGTTCGTGTTTCCAACGAAAGCATTAGCTCAGGACCAGCAACGCCATTTACGTGACCTACTATCGCTTTTGCCTCAGAACGGACGTACAATCACTGTTGATACTTACGATGGTGATACTCCCTCTGCTCAGAGAAGCCACATTAGGAGATATGCTGACATTATCTTCACCAACCCAGACGCAATTCACGCCGCTATTCTTCCCAATGCGGCAGACCAAAACAATGGTTGGGATGAATTTCTTATAGGCCTCAAATACGTGGTGGTTGATGAATTGCACGTGTACAAAGGAACATTTGGTGTCCATGTCAGTCACGTCATGGCCCGCTTAAACCGCATGATCTCACGCCTTCGACCCGGAGCACAAGGTCCCCTCTACATCTCATGCTCTGCCACAATCCATAACCCAACAGCTCATTTTCGTGCTGTGTGTGCAATCCCCGATTCAGAAACGGTCGTACACATCAGCCAAGATGGCAGTGCTTCTTCAGAGAAGGTTCTTGTGGTTTGGGAGCCTCCTGTCCTAATGAACAAAAGAGGCGATGGTCCTGCTCAATCAGTGCTTCCATCCAATATGACATCTCCATCACTCGATGTGGCACTACCAGCGCAGTCCTTAGCTGGACCCTCCTCGATTCAATCGGCGTTTCTTCCTCGTGAAAATATCATCGGAGAGCTGGCCCGTATACTCGTTCATATTCTCAGCACGTTACCTTCCGTCAAAGTAATAGTGTTTTGCCCTATTCGCAAAATATGTGAACTTCTCATTAAAGAAGCAAGATCTCTTCTTAACGATCGAACATGGAGTGGAGTTTCAGAACATGACATTATGGCGTATCGTGGAGGCTACTCAAAGCAGGATCGCCGAGCTATAGAACAGAAAATGTTTCTGGGTCAATTGCGTGCAATTGTGGCCACAAATGCTTTAGAATTAGGGATTGATCTTGCCGATTTGGATGTGGTGATCTCTTGCGGCTTCCCTCACCTGAAACTGAACTTGCATCAACAATTTGGCCGTGCGGGCCGTGGGAAGAATTCGAAGGGAAGCTTGGCTATTCTTGTTTGCGGAGCGACACCAGTAGATCGATACTATTTGAAGCACCCATCCGAGCTTTGCGATATGTCCAACTACGAAGATTTATGCGTAGAGGGCATTTTAGATGGTGCACTGAACCAAGTTGTCACCAGTATGCATTTACAATGCGCTGCTTTCGAGTGGCCAATTGATTTAGATCTCGACCGCAGATGGTTTCTGCGTCATGATAATCTAAAGCTGAACGAACTTTTTGAGAAGCTTTGCCGTGAACAACTTCATCAAGATAAAACAGGCACATTCAGAACAGATCCTCGGTATTTGCCGTGGCCAGCAGATAAGGTCTCCTTAAGGAATATTGAGCAAGTGAATTATGCGGTCGTGGACATCACCGATAACCGTAATGTGGTTATTGAAGAAGTGGAGGAGCTGCGCACTAGTTTCACTCTTTATGAAGGCGGAATATTTCTACATCAAGGATTTCCCTATTTAGTAAAAGAGTTCAATCCTGAAGGGAAATATGCCAAGGTACAGAGGGTAAAAGTGTCATGGGTTACGCAACAACGTGACTATTCTGACATTGATCCTGTTGAGATTGAGCTCGTGAAGCAGCTTATACCACCGGAACCTACAGAAAGCATTAGCGACATTCCTGTATTCTTTGGAAAAATCCAAATCACCATTACGGTATTTGGCTATTTTAAAGTAAGCAGGAAACTGGAAATCCTTGAAGCGGTGGAGGTTAACAATCCACCAATTGTGATGCGGTCGAAAGGATTTTGGATCGATATTCCTGCGGGTACAGTTTCTGCAATTCAGGAGAAGAAACTAAGTGCTGCTGGAGGTATACACGCTGCCCAGCACGCAATTATGAACATTCTTCCTCTTTTCATTGCAGGAGGTGCAACTACAAACCCAAATGCAAGATTTTCGTCAACTCTTGGTGATGCTGAGTTGTCGACGGAATGCAAGGCGCCTGAAAAAGAATTTGCTCAGCGGCAATCGAAGAGAATGCGGCCAGCCAGACTTGTATTTCACGATTCGAAAGGCGGCCCACAAGGAACAGGAATGTCCGCAAAAACCTTTGAGCTCATTGACCAGATTATCTGTAAAACCTATGAGCGAGTTGTCCTGTGCGAATGTGAATGGGGATGCCCACTGTGTGTCTCTGCCACTTTCTGCAAAGAGAACATGTTGGTGATGTCAAAACCTGCTAGCATCATCATATTAGGACGATTGTTAGGTCACAGCATGGAGTACCTAAAAAACCTAGTTCCTGATGGTCCAGAACCAAACATGCCTCCTATCAACGTTGAGACAATTACTGAGACTGGACGGACAGTCAAGTTTTCTCCAGATGTCGAAATTGTTGCCGTGCGTAAAAGTGCTATTCCATTAGTCAAGGCTGAACCAAAGGAACATGTGTCATCTCAATAATTTTTAGACAAATGCATATACTTGAAGACGAATTGGCAGTATCAAGTTTTCTTTCTCAATGTCATTTGTGAAGCCTTTCTTGTGAGTTTACTTGCAATGCTTTCTTTGGTTTCGGGATGAAAATCTGGCAGATTGCTGGCTTCTGAAGAATACGTTGACGATTTTGTAGCTAAACTTGGAGAGCGCCCAATATTGTTCGACGGTTTTAGTACGAAATTCTTCTTAAATCCAGTTGGGGTCTCAATCGGCTCATCTGTAGCAGAGTTAATAATTGGAGATTGACTATTCTTCCGTACCAATGCAGGAGAAGGCTGAAGTCGCTTATACCTAGCTAAACGGAAAACATGACGAACAGACTTCAAGTATATGGATGCAAGCGTTCCGATGTTTAGTTCAAGTTCTTCCAAAATTGCTGGATCGATATTCTCATTTTCAGACGTGATTATGGGGTTTGGGTCTATAACAATCTCTTTCGTAACCTCTTGAAACGATTCACCTGCACCACTGTTTATCTCATTTGTAATCATACGCCAGTAGAAAAAACCCCTATCACGTACATCTGGATTATCCGATGCCTCTGTTGCCCATTTGAGAATCTTTATCACCAAATTTTCTCCTTTCACTGGGAAGAGGGCATAGAATTTGACGACAGCAGTTACTAAACAATATTGCACTTCTGATGGTTCTTCCAAAAATGAATCGGCAAAATAGCTGAGAACCTGCTCAGCGTTATCGAGTTGCCGTGCATACTGTCCCACGATCCAAATGGCTGTAATTTTGGCGTCAGGTTCAGTAAATACCTTGTAATGGTGTAATATTGCTGGAACAGCATAGTCGTATTGACCGGGATACCTGCGCAAAATGTTTTTGAACACTACAGCTGCCTCATGAATAATGTGAGGAATTCCATCCGAAACCAAGTCTAGTAATATGTCCACACAGCTCAGTGCAGCTCCCGGTAATTTCACAGCCAAATTTCCAAATGCCCGAATAGCCTTCCGTGCTGTCCGTACGTCAATTTCAGTTGCATACTCTTCAAGTTCACGGTAAACCACACCCACATTGTGTTCATCAGCTAATAAGTAAATGATTTCAAGCTTTGTATCCTTGATGTAAAGAGGATCATCGAAGCGCCAGAAAAACAGTTCAACCAGCACATGAACTAAGTTTCGCCTTCCTAGAAGAAGAAGGATCACATTCCGAAGAACCAAGAATTGAACTTCTGGCGATCTCCCTAACAAGGATGTAAGAGCTGAGCCCAACTTCCGAGGCAAGCCTGGGAATACAGCTTCCGCTGCGTGCACATAATTGCACAAGTATACGATCACTTTTACTGTATTGAGCACAACTGCCAGATTGCTGTGCAGCAAACAAGGAACCACGGCATCAATAACTGCCTGAGCCTCCATCAGTGTTTGTGGAACAAACAGCATCAATGCATTGAGCACATAACACTGGTGCCATTCATTGGCGCCCGAAAGTGTCCGCGTGAGAGTCAAAGAATGGGCAGAATCAATGGTAAGATTAAGCAGCGGCATACTCTCGGTGATCGAGCTTAATGCTGCTAACGCATTGGCTACCACAGTTGGGTTTGAGTCGGATAACAAGTCGTTCAAGTCATCTAACAATCCCGATTGCACCACCTTTGAATGGTCAAACAGGAACATCCGCGCCAAACCAAACGCCGCCGAACTACGCACATGCGGGCTGCTATCAGCCAACAAGCGTTTTGTGGCATTCAACCCAAGAACCACAAAATTGGGCAAATTGATTTGTGACACCGTTCGAATGGCAAGCGCCCTTAGTGCCGCATCATTATCTGAGAAATAGCGGGTGTAGAACGGCAAGGCATTATTCGCTTGTTTTGGATTAAATGGCGCATAGTACACCACAAAATATGAGCAGAGATTGCGGATCTCGAAGTCATCATAAGTCATGAGTTCAATGATGGGATCCATGAGAACCGCTAGATCGTTTTTACCGAGAATAATATTAGCAACCACTTTCTTAAGAACGGCTTTGATTCGCTGGTGAGGGCGCATTTTTTTTTTCGTCTGTTCAAGTTCAGCACGGATTTCCGACGCCTTACATTTGGAAAAGTATTTGGCATCACTCATGTTCGGAATGGCTGTCCTAGTGTTTATCTTTGGGCTTGGTCTAGCGCGTTTCTAAGATCAAACATCTACTCTTTCTCAGGATGCACGGGTGCAAATGTAGGAGTACGGTTAGTACTACTAGAAGTCCGAAGGAAAAGGAAATAAAATATATAAGACAAGAAAGGACCGGGGAATTACAGGATGCCATTCATTCATGGAAGAAAGAATTTATCCGATCCAATGTAAGTCCGGAACATATAGTACGACATTTCTAGATAGATTTCTAAACAGTGCATTTCTAGATAGATTTCAACAGTACATTTCTAGATACATAGAGTATTCTAATTTAGATATAGTCTGCACATGTAAAGTTATTGTGTGTCAAAAATGGTTTTAGGCAAAGCTTCAGTATGTCCGATCAAATCCGAATATAGCCCCATCAAATTCGAATATAGCCCGATGCATAGGATACGCTCAGGTCTGAGCTGCTCCGCGCTTGATTGCTCTGCGAGTACCCGACCCACTCGAACAACTTACCCTTCTTATTTGTTGCTCGCTCTGTCAAGTGGCCCTCCACTAACCGCAACACAACTGAGAGCGGCTTTTGACCGCAAATGGTATTTCCGGTTTGCGCAATATACTTGTCCCAAGCATCAGCTCCCACCTGTGCAGCTCGCATAGCGCTCCGGTCTAAAAACTCAATGGATTTGTAGATCGATTGTCCTTGCTGGTCGCTACTGTAATCGGCCAAAAGGGACAAGTCATCACGAGGCACATACAGCGTGTAACCGAAGCGACGGCCCCAATGGCAAAAGTCCGATGACACCACAAAAGTGTTGCTGGGATCAGCCATATATGGAGCCAATTGGCTGACGATTTTGCGAGACAAAGCCTGGTCCATACCAGATATCATGATTGGTACGATCGAAGGAGACATGCCATCTTGTTGGCTGCGAAACTTTAAAAATGGAGCATGCATTTCAAACAGATGCTCATCCTCATCCACAGACTCACTCATGTAGCGAAATGCGGAATCACGGCTATCAACCAATGCTTGACATACATTGGTGTCCACCTTCAATGGCCCTAATGGAGTTTCGTAGCTTTCAAAGGGCGAAACCAACGCGGAGCCTCGGAAATACACATGGTGAGAGGGCCCAAGGATAAAAACCCGTTTTGTGCCGGTAGTGTCCCAACTTGCGTATGTCTCTGCCAACCGAGCACCACAGTATGTGTAGCCGGCGTGTGGACCAACAAGAACTCTGGCGCCACTTACAGGACCTGAAGTGGCTGCAAAAAGCTCCTTGATCTGTGCCAGGAGCCGTCTTTTATCTGCTGTGTACCACGTCCCAGCGTGAGTAGCGGACCGTTGCATTCGTGTAACAAAAGTTGCAAAGTTCGGGAAGGATAACGGAAAAGAGATTCGGATATCACGGATGGATCGCTGATGTCCTATTGGCAACTGAAATGGTTTTGTAGTATTTTTGTGGAAGTGTGATTTTGCCGCCGAGTCGTTTCTTCGTGCCACCCCAGGAACGGGCTTGTCGTAACTCTAAACAGGAAACAAGCTGGTTTGTAAGAGCCTTGATTTCTTTTGCGAAAGCTCCTGTAAAAGTCTTCTTTTTTAGATGCGTTCAGGGACGGAGCAAGAGGAATGTGGTTGCTTGGGGAACATACTGCACAGCGATAAGGTCCACATCAGGAATGAAGCAGAAGAGGTCCGCCGAAAAAGGACATTAAAAATGAAATAAAGAGAAAACCAGAAAATCCTAATATATTCTCCAGACTCTGTCGGCCTTGTATTTTCTATGTGCATCTAAAGCTAATCGTTATATCCATTCTTGACCGTGAGCACCAATGGGTTCTTGACCGTGAGCACCAATGGATTTCTTTACGGTGACACTTGTGACCAAAACTGAACCCCTTACTTTTTTGACACAGTTAATTTCCAAGGAGCACTGAACAACACTTCGCCATTGGCACTGTACGTAGACTCGCAGTCAAAGTCTCCTCTGAACATGAATCCACTTGGTGTAGTGTCCTTTTCAAATGTCACCACATAGGGCTCCTCCCGAGGAGCAAACTCTTCACCCACTTTGGTGACCTTTGACTTGACAACAAAGCTCATTTTCTTCACATCTTGCTTGTATTCCAAGTCCTTTAACGTCTTACCAATAACACGAAAGTGAATGGTAATCTGGTAGCCCGTACCTTCAGGAATATTGAAATGGATGTTCTCTTGGCCCTTCACAGGAACTTCATATGGCTCCAAACCATCAACAGCGACGTCAAATTTAAGGATGTCAAGATTGGGATGCTCAATGCTCATTATGTCTAGGGTGTATTAGTACTAAGTAGCAAATTACACTGGCAGCAAATTGTCCTGGCAGCATTGAAGGTTTATATACGCCAGCTTCCTAGGCTCATAACCCAAGTCTCACATGCCGAGGTATTCTTTACAATTTGCGGGGGAGAAGCGATGGTTCTTGCTTCCAAGAGAATAAGGTGGTGCAATGCATAAAGAACAGAGTTCTATTATTTCTACATCTGGAAATGGTGGGGTAGGAGAGGCCCTTTGTAAGAAGCCGCTCCATCAAGGCGTAATCTAGTGACACATTTGGCGCGCCTTTTGCCTGGCCATTATCATGTGCCAATGGACATGAGTGGGTGCAACGAAGACTTTCGGATGAGAATTTAGCAGAATTTTTCCGTAGAGAATTTTTCCACAATGCAAGCGCTGTTAAATCTTCTTCCTCTTTTCTATCATCTTTTTTTTTTTATTTCTTTCCTATGTTTATCCGACTTGGAGTTACTCGATCAATTTTTCAGAGGATTCCATCCTGGGCCGCGGTCTGCATCGGTTAGTCGACATGCGCACGTGACCTCATACGTAGACGGGAGGCGAAGGAAAGGTGATCTTTCGTATATATTCAGATATGGTTACTTCTTTTTTTGTCGTGACTGTCGTATGTTCCAATAGGAAGGGGCGTACTTAGCTAGAGGCAAAATGTAGACTTCAGAACCAAAGGCAAGACCGTATCGTTAAACAAACCCGAGGTTCTCACTGGAGATACAGAGAGTTCAAAAGTTGGGGTTTCAATTTCCTATTTTTCTAACTATGGCGCTACGATTTCTTGTCTAACTTCATCTTTGGCGACAGAATTGAGTTTGATTCACCTAATTACAAGAGACCTCTTCTTTATCGAAAACTTCCATACTTGTTGGATTTTTACTTTCCGAACTACAGAAGCACGATATGGAAAGATACTTCTAGCATTTCGACTACCGCCGGTCAAATTTGCACGGTTCTTGGACAAGCGCGCTCGTGCTGAAATAAATCGACCTCTTGCTGAAGCACCATGCTCAACTTCCCAATATCTTTCTCACATTCTTCCGGCCCTGGTTTATAGGGCCTTGTAGCCACCACCTCGCCTTGGCCTCGCATAGGGGCCAAGTACTCATGAGCCAAAGCATGTACCGCCGAAATTCGTGACGAAGGAGCCCATACTAATAGTTTTCCTAAAAGATCCAACGCCTGACGCAGAGCAAACGGGTACACGGACGCCCATGTCACTGGTGTCTGTGCATGTGTGGGCAATTCCCACGAAGATGAGTGTGCAATATGAGGCGGAGGGGAGCCCAAGTAGCGGATAATCTCGTGCAATTGCAGAAGCAGACTTTTCCCAGGCATCAAGGGCCGGCGGCCATAGAGCTCTGCAAGAATACACCCGACCGCCCACATATCCACCGCTTTTCCATAGCTTGACTGTTGGAGAATTAGCTCGGGCGCTCTGTACCACCGCGTTGCAACGTAATTAGTAATAGGGCTTGGGGCAGAAGATGGAGCGGAGGAAAGTGAACGAGCAAGACCAAAGTCTCCGATCTTCAACACGCCATTTGAGCTCACCAACACGTTTCCTGGCTTCAAGTCTCGGTGCACTATATCGGCCAGGTGGGCAAAATGTACCCCACAAAGAATCTGGTGCACAAAGCTCCGCACATGAAATTCGGAGAATTGCACAGCAGAATAGATCACTCGGGCCAAATCGTAATCCATTAATTCTTGAAAACAATAAAGTCCCTCATACGGCAGGAGGGTAACGAAATGAACATCAACAAGGGAAACAAGCTGTACGAGTTAGTAGGCGAGTAAGAAATGTCTGCCTCTTTTGGTCTTGACAAAAAGGCAAGTGAACGGTCCGTTCGGTAGTACTTACATTGCGATGACCCCGGAAGAATTTCATCATCCGGAACTCTCTAATTGCCCGGCGAAGGAGCACTTCCTTGCGAAGAATCCGGCAAACCTTCTTCACAGCCAATTTCACGGGCTCGCCACACTCGGCCTTTGTGTCGATGGCCAGGCAGACAACTCCGTATGAGCCTTTTCCCAAGATCTCCTGGATCTCATACCGTTTGTGCACGTAGAAATTGGCCGGCTTGAACACTTTGTACTCCATGTGAAAACTGAGCTGAAATAGGTTATAGTATTTTTTTGAGGTAGCTTTGATTTAGTGAGCTAGGCAATCTGTCCACTCAGGTATATATCTTTGTTTGGCTTAGGAATACCCGTTGCTAGTGGTAGTGCTGGGTTTAATTTGCACCCATTTTTTTCGCGTTTGTAACGTAACCCTAGAACTATTTAAGTAGGATCTCAGTCAGTTCGACTTACGTTATTTTTGCAAGCCGACTACGAGCCCGACACAAATTACTATGTTTATATATGCTTATATATATTTATAGATATTCATACATATGTATAGATATTCATACATATGTGTGGATAAGTATAGATATATAGCGCGTATGATACGATGGCTGTCCCATGCCTGCCTCGATTACCTCAGGCTGGTTCCAGTGCGACACCAGCAAATCATGACCCATGCTGAGCTAATACACGACACTCACAAACGCTCAGAAACTGTACGGAATTCATTAGTAGTCATTTGATAAGAAAACAAACCGAGCGACATTTTTCCTCAACATTCCATACAGATCGTTGGCCCTGATCATACCTTTGCCTTCGATGGTCCTGCCTACCACTCCGCACACTTCGCACCAGTCGTGCATTGCTCATCTGAAAATTTTAGGCCTGATAATCAAGCGCAAATCTGAAAAACTTCACCAGCATCCAAAAATGAGTAGCTCAAACTGTCGTTTCTATGAAAACAAGTACCCTGAGGTCGATGAAGTGGTCATGGTCAATGTCCAGGAAATCGCCGAAATGGGTGCGTACGTCAAGTTGCTTGAATACGACAATATCGAAGGTATGGTCTTATTGAGTGAATTGTCCAGAAGACGGATCCGGTCCATCCAAAAGTTGATCCGTGTCGGTAAAAATGAAGTCGCTGTCGTATTGAGGGTTGACAAGGAGAAGGGTTACATTGACTTGTCCAAAAAGAGTGTTTCCGCCGAGGATATCGTCAAGTGTGACGAGAGATACAACAAATCGAAGGCCGTCCACTCCATCTTGAGACACTGTGCCGAAAAGTTCAATATCCCGTTAGAAAAGTTGTACCAAACTGTTGGTTGGCCGTTGCTGAGAAAATACGGTCATGCCTATGACGCCTTCAAGTTGCTGATCACTGACCCTACTATCTTCGACGGCATTGAAGCTCCTTCTGCGGACTTTTTGGATGAGTTGAAGATGTACATCAGCCGTAGATTGACTCCTCAGGCGATCAAGATCAGAGCCGATGTTGAAGTTTCTTGCTTCTCTTACGAGGGAATCGATGCCATCAAGAGTGCATTGAAGGCCGCCGAAGCCGAGTCCACCGAACAGATGCAAGTCAAGGCTAAATTGGTGGCCGCACCTTTGTACGTCATTTCCACCCAAGCTTTAGACAAGGCTCAAGGTGTTGAATTGTTGGAGAAGGCTATTGAGAAAGTCACTGCATCTATCGAAGCTGCTGGAGGTAACTGTAAAGTCACCATGGCTCCAAAGGCTGTCACTGCTACTGAAGACGCAGAGTTGCAGGCTCTTTTGGAGAGCAAAGAAGCCGAGGACAGAGACTCGTCGGATGAAGAGGAAGATTAAGTACTTTCAGTGGTGCCTTTCGCGTGGCCTGGGAATTCTGGGTGATTGTGTATATTATATCGTCTTGTATGGCTAAAACTGTCCATTATCCTTGCTAACTGTAAATAATGCATAGTAGTAAATTTCTTTTGACTTTCGGTCATTCCTTTTGATTCGACCGTTCGTTGGTCTTCGCTCACTGTACGCTATGAGGCATGGATTTATAAAGCGTCAACTCATGCTTATTTGCCCGCTCGACGATCGTCGCAGGAAGATTGTTCAATAATAAAGAAGGAATTTTGAACTCCACAAGTGACTCAGGGAAGTAGACATTGTCGACACTAATGAGCTCCTGATTCCCGCTCAAATCCAAAACACGCAACTTGGGTCCAAAGCGAATATTTCTAAACACACGCAAGTCATTGTACACCAAACTCAATTCTTGCAAATGAAACGGGAACTCGATAGACTCAATTGCTTTGATCAGATGGTATCCCAACCTTAGAATTCGGAGATTTTGGGGGAAGACAACATCTTTGAGCGAGGTTAAGTATTTTTCGTTTTCTTCCACATACGGATCCATCTCCAAATCGAGAACCTCGAGTGTGGATGGAAATTGAACATTCTTCAACGTGGTTATCATATTGTTACCCAAATATAGCTCCCGCAATGCCGTAGGGAATGTAACCTTGTTCAACGTCTTTATGTTGTTGTTCGACAAGAAGAGCTTTTCGATGGAGTTTGGCAATCTAAGAGGATTGATACTATTGACTCCATCACCGGCCAAATTGAGCTCCTTCACAAATGGCGGCAATTTGAGTCCTCTCGTGTTTGTCATTGACTGTTGTAAATTGAGCGATATGGTCAGGTCAGGAAATTTGATCCCCGTCATGGATTCATTAGGGATACATGAGAGATCCAAGTACTCTAGTGTTTCTGGAAATCTGGCACCCTTGATACATTCGATAGGATTGCATGAAACCGACAATTCAACTAAATTCCGGGGCAAAATAATATTCTTCAAACTCTCAATTCGATTATGTGACAAGTTCAAACTTTTTAGTGTAGGTGGAAGTTCCACATAATTCAAGAAATAGAGCCTGTTTTCCAGGAGGTCTAGTCTCTCAAGTCTTTGAGGGAACAGAACATAATCTATGGTAGGAATCAACCCCTTTGATGCTAAGAGGACTTTCAATTGAGTAGGCATTTTGAAACCTGCCAATGTTTCTAACGAGGACCCGCCTCCAATGTTGATGACTTGCACAGAGTCTGGGAACTTCACACCGGGAAGAAACCGGATACAATTGTCACCATAATCAAATATTTTCAAGTTCCTCCAGTTGTTGAAATCGGCTTGGATTTCCTGTCCCAATTTGGCCAATTCTTCCTTCTCGGTGATGTAGATTGTACGGCTATTGTATTTGTTGACCAATGAACACTGGGTCACTTTCGAGCCAGCAACCTTATCCAAACATTGTAGGAAACTGGAGTACAGCGATTTTTCTTCTTCAGAGTAGTCTGGCCAGTTTTTGTCCTTTTCAAAAATGAAATGATATGCGATTTCTTGTACCTTTTCAAAGACTGTGCTTTCCTTTTCACAAAAGGCCATGATCTTCTCAAGCGACTCGATAAACGTCTCATCATACTCAATGCAAAAGTTCACGTACGTATATGTACCGAATGGGAACGTGGTGAGTCTGTCAGTTGACACTTCCGTCGTGGGCACGCCTGGTACTTGGCGAAGACTATTCAAGTGATTTAGGATATGATGCAGAACACATTTGCCTGCCAAAACCACAAGGCGGGACTTTACAGCTTCAGCTTCCGGTTTTTCCAGTGCAGGGTTGGTTGTACCAGAAGTCACGGCTACTTCCGAATTGTCCAAGTTGACCAGTGGAGGAAAGGTGTTGTGCTTTGGGATTTGAGATACATCCAGCTTCATTCGAGTTTCGGTCTCGCTAGTAGACTTTTGAACTTGGTTCATTATATGGTTGTTATCTACGCCTCCTGTTCCATGCTCATAATTTGTTGAAACCTGGGCTTGGTTCACTGCAGGTGTGTATTCTGGTTTCACTGAAACTTCGGTTGTTGTCTGTGTGTTTCCACAGTTATTGCTGCCAGAGTCATTCGTATTGATGTCTCCCTTCCCTAGTGGTTCGTTTGGCCCGCTATTCGGCGCATTGTTTGGCCCACTGTTTGGTCCATCGTTTGGCCCTCCATTTGGTGGGGCCATTTCATTTCCTGATGCTCCTTCTTCTTGCCTGTTCTGTGTGTTACCGTTGTTGTGGGCCACATCGCTTGCATGGGAGCCATGCGCCTCCGTGACATCCTCTGTCTTGATTTCATGCCCTTTTTGACTCATGCTTGTCTCTGTTGGGAGGCCATTGAGACTTGGCGCAGGATTTTGTTCCGGCGTTGCATTCTGTTGCGGCTCTTTCTTCAAGAGTGGCGCTTGTGTATTTGATTTCGAGTCATGCCATCCTTTTTCGTGGACTTGAATGGGCGAATTGTCTGCTAGACTGTTCATTCTAGGCTCGGATGCATTTCTATATTCGGCCAGGAACATAACAGAGCTGTCCTCAGCAGCTGGGGTTTCGTTGGCCAGACATGATGTGGTAAGCTCATCCTTCATTGGCTCAGGACTCGAGGCCTCAATTTTTGCTCTCTTCGGCAGTGGCACGCCCTGGCTCTCCATTATAGTTGTAGGTTTGTATTTGAAGCGATGATGTAGTTAATACGTATGCAGGTACACTATCGCGGTCTAATAGACTGTTTAGTATACAGTGAGGTCTACTTGTTGAACAATGCTACTTAAAAATAGAGTTGAAATTGATACCGGTAATAGGCTAATTAAATTAAGACAGTACTAATTTCCGAGTTTGAGATCAAAACAAACGATCTGCTTTATGATTCAGTTGGTGCCATATCTGCTTGCAAAAAATAAGCCGAGCATCCAGTCAACCAGCTCGAGAATTCAGCTAATGCAAAAATTCAACGAAACGAATTCTCTAGAAAAACCAAGTAATTTAGCCAAATTGATGACGCAAGGACCACGTTGATTAAACAATCATTGGAGATATGGACGCCCTGAGAGCAGCACCCACCGGAACGTGCACATTGAGCATGTCCGGCTCATCAGCAGGCATACGTGATTTCCGTGCTATCAAGTACCCACGCATAACCACTAGGGTCAAGGCACTGGCAGTGAAAGCGCCGCCACTGAAACCAGCACACAGAGTGTATTGGCCCGGAGAAACCTGTCCGTCGGCTCCACGTTTTAATGCGAGTCCCAAAATGGGCAGGACGATACCGGCAAGACCCAAGAACGTCCACATCATACACAAGGCGATATTGACACGGCGCAATCCGAAGGTGGCTGCCACTATTGCTGGGGCTGCGCCAAATATTGTGCCCATTAGTGCGCCAGTAAGCACACAGTATGCAATGATGGTGGCATAATTTCTTGCAGGAATCCACATGGCCCAGCAAAGAATAGCAGACAACGTATAGGCGACCGTAGTAATATTCACTGCGCCCGCACGATCGGAAATGGCTCCAACAATGGGACGGCCAAACACCAGGCCAATTTGTACTGCTGCCAGCGCAAATGAGCCCTGGCGTGCCGAGTAGCCCATCAGCGTAGCAACGTTCGCCATATCGTACAAGACAATCACATAGCCTAGCATCGTAAATATCACGTATGCACACAAAAGGAGAAACCCGGCCAGACGTGCCACATGGCCATCAAACACGACAGACTTTGGCTCGAAACGCGTCCGAACAAGCGCAATGGCCACCGAAGTAAGAGCAAAGCACAAAATGGCCTGAACTCTCAACGCCCAAAAAACCAGTCGAGCCTCAAGTACTCTTTGCATTCCCAAGTTGTAGACAAGGCCGCCGAGACCCAGACCCCCGGCGGCAAGGGAACCAGCGAATGCCCTCCGGCGCCTAAACCACTGAGGCAAAATCAGAAGTGCAGGCAACAGGATCATCGCAAGGCCAAACGCCTGAAGTACACCTTGGCACAAGTACAACTGCCAAAGCTTCTTGGAAAAGGAAGCCAACAATAACCCGGTGAATTGGCAGACGTTGCCTAATCCAATCATGGGACGCGTTCCGAGGACGCTTTGAAGATAATTGACGGCCGGAGCAAAAACCAATCCTATACCGAAGGTCATGCCTCCGATGATGGCATAATCAAACTTATCTCCGCCAGGGAATGTATGATGATTAAGATAGTGTGACAAGTAGATGGCAAACCCGGAATTGGCACCCCAGGTATTAAAATTAAGTAGAAAACACCCAACCACAACAACCCACCCGTATCCACCTTCGGGAAACTCCGGGTCTATGTCACTATCTGTGGAGGGGGCTTCTTCCATACTTTTGGTTGAGACGCCATCCGAGCCTGGCCTCTTTCCCATATCCAATCCCTTTTCCAAATCGGGCTCGATTTCTATTTCATTTTCCATGCGCGTTCCCATATGGGACTTCTCACTTTGTGCTGTTGGATGGTGGACTGAAAATCCTTCATAGATCTCATTATCGTCGACAGATCGATTTGTACTGGATCTCAGATCATGCTCTCTCATGGTGTCTTTTCCGCTGATGTTACGTATTCTTTGGTTTCTTGTAATAGTTAAAAGCCCAGCGAATCTCTTCTATAAGATTTCACGAGATTCGTCGCTCAATTAAATGTGGCTTTTTTTATTTGGGAATATGATTTACAATCGCACTCATTATATACGCCGCATGTACTCCAGGTTTTCAATGACAGGACCGGTGCGCCGGCTTTAGACATACCTTTTATGCAGGTCCGATGGCCATGATATCGGGATTGCGCATGAGGTTTGCGCCCGAGTCTTGCATTTTGGCAACAACGCTGCTTATCTCCCTTAACTCCTAACTCCCCTTTACTAAACATATCTCCCTTAGTTCCTGCTACTCGCCATATCTCCCTTATTTCCGCTTACCAATCCTATCTCCCTTATTTCCGTGAACTTGCGTCATTCACATGTGGAACTGATCGTGGTGACTAATGGTTGTTGATCGTTACATACAGATTTTGCCGTCCCCACTTTGAAATTACAGCTACACTTCGTTGAAAGCTCTTACGGTTTGTGTTGCAAGTTTTTGTTCTTCGTTTTCTAAATCTTTTCCTTTTCTTCATTTGCGTCAATGCAAAAAAAAGTACAGGGGCAAGCCGGGAATCGAACCCGGGACCGCCCGCACCCTAAGCGAGAATCATACCACTAGACCACGTGCCCATCGTACGTATCTTTCTAACGGTTTACTCGGTACGAGTCTGACCGATTATTGTTCGTACAACACCCGTTTCCTCCTATGACTCAGTTTCCGAGGTATACACACTTTTAGTCTTTTCAATGACAGTAGTAACTTCCCCCAATTTGTTCACGTGCTGCACCAGATATAAGATGTAAAAATATCCAGGGGCAAGCCGGGAATCGAACCCGGGACCGCCCGCACCCTAAGCGAGAATCATACCACTAGACCACGTGCCCATTGGATGTCAGATGGTTGGTTTCAACATGTCTATGAATTTCTGGACTTTTGAAGTACATGCTTGATTTACCTTCAGTTTTTTTCTATTTTAGGGAGATATTCACAATTGTTGTACTACCATCAAACCCAACAAAGAGTCTATTACTGCAGTAGCGGCAAGACTGGTAACTTCGCCGTTCGTGTCAAATGGAGGACTGACTTCTACAACGTCCCCGCCTATCAAATTTATACCTTCAAGGCCATCCAAAACTGAGAGCAACTCCCGACCAGTCCAGCCACCAACTTCCATTGTTCCAGTCCCTGGAGCATTTGCAGGGTCTAGAACATCAATATCCACGGAAATATACACGGGCAAATTGCCCACCGATTTTTTGATGGTATCAATGATCTTGTCACGGCCCAATCTGTCCAAATCACGAGCAGTTATTGTTTCAAAGCCACAATCACGGTCGTGCTTAATGTCATAATCAGGACTGATATAAGGCGCTCGCAACCCTACATGGAAACAATGACCCTGATGCAAGTAACCTTTCTCTGCTGCGTAGTGCAAAAATGTACCGTGGTTAAGAGACATGTAGTCGGTGATACCACCACCCAATACTTTTGGATCCCATGTGTCAATGTGAGAATCGAAATGTAAAACTGCTACTTTTCCAAACTTCTCATATGCGGAGCGAAGTGCCATCAATGTGATTGTATGATCTCCTCCCATGGTAATGATACGTGGTTCGGAAATGCTCTTGCCTCTCCCACTTACTGTGTGGTTGTGAATCGCTCTCTGACCACGATAAAGCTGATTAAGAGCAATTCTGTTATCGAATGGAGTCATAGGTACATCACCACAATCAACGATAGTGAGGTTATGACTTCTACTGTCGTACGGATTGACGTTGCCTAGCTTAGAGCCAGGTCCGTTTCCCCTTACTGGTGTGACTCCCTCTCCAAGTCGCCGAGCCGCCAGACGAATAGCCTCGGGCCCAAACCGTGCACCTGGGCGGTATGAAGTTCCTGTGTCGAATGGGGCACCAACAATTGCAATATCCACGGGACGAGAGAAGTGGTCCGGGCTGAAACAGTCAAAAGTTTCAAGGTGACCAAAAGTAATGATACCGCCAAAGAGGTTCAAACCGTGGCTGAGGTCTTCTGTCTCGTCGTCCGATGGGTAGTCAACCTTCAGACGATACTTTAAGTAACCTCTGTGAGCCTTAGCCCGGCTCAATTTTTCGTTGCTCTGCTTTTGTTTCTCTAAATTCTGTACGGTAAACCAGCTTGAAGGAAGCATGTCAGGAATTGCAGCAAATTCGTCGTCGGGCTGAATTGGGGGAACAACACCGCTGGCCCGTAAAGTGGCCCTGTGTTTTTCAGAGTCGGGCGTGGATACTAGATCGCCATATAATTCGTCAATATATGACGGCCAAATTTGACGATCGACGGTGTCTTTCGAGTCAAAGTGGTCTTGAAGTTTATCATCGAAAACAGGAATGCGGTCTTCCTCACGAAGGGGAATTGGATTGAGCCAATTAACAGGATTAGCTATGGCAACAGACGCCAAAAAGAGAAGAAACTTCATTTCTCTGTAAGTGGCTTTCTTGGGGACTTTTCTGTTGCAAGCCTAAGGGAGGGTATTTATAACATAAAGTCCCATGTATAAACCCGCTAACGATAACAGCGCGTGGGCAATTCCGTCACAATTCCGTCACAATTCCGTCACAGTTCCGTTGAGAAGTATGGATGTGGAAAACACAAGGACGACACCAAACCCACAGAGCGCCGGTCAATTGAAATTAGATGGATGTTTTAAACTCAGAAATCGTTACCAAAGAAAGAAATACCGGAATTGAAGAAGAATGAATAGGTGCTGGTTCATAATGTACTGCATATGGAGATAAAGATTGACTTTCGCTATCGTGAGCAAAGACATCTTTTAAATCTCCAGTTGACATTTGTTCCGTTCGCTTTAACATAAACTGTAGAAGTGAAATGAGCCACGTATTGAGCCCTATCCTACCCGCCCGTCATACATAATAAAAAAGATTACCAAAGAACAGAAGTTACGGTAACCAGTAACAGACGACGTTGAGCGTCTTCTTGAAGATGTGAGCATGCGAGCTTCTTTCTTACTGCGGCGACTGTCATTTTCAATTATTTCTCTTCTTTTTTTTTTTTCTTCATTTTTTCTCTTTTTCCTGTTTTCTCTTTTTTCTTTTTTCTCTCTTTGTTTCTTCCTATCTCTTCTCATAGTCGCCAATGTTTTGTTAGGCACATTTAGAATCTGAAATTAGAAACTGACACTGGGAAACATGAGCTAGAAATATACGAGACGCCTCTCCTACAGGACCCTGACCTTCGCACAATCTATGGCACACTACCACACCAAAAAGGCGTTTACTATACAATTTTCCTTGCCTGAACCAAATCACTTGCTTCACTCATTCCATGCTTATTTATCCATCTTGTTGTCTTTGTATGTCTTCCACACTTTATGTGTGTAGGCAATTTGCTGCCCTGCACCTTCACCTAAGAAGTTCTATTTTCTGCACTCCTGTCGGGCCCTTGCCTGCGCCAGCCGCCCCATCACGCATGCACCCCCACCACATGAATTAATACAGCACGCTTGCGCACTCTTGCTCTAGTTACTCTTATTCTTGTGCCCATGTCTTACAGCCGCCACCAGGCTCCACCTCCATCTGGATACGAAGACCCCGCTCCTGCGTACCAAGAAAAACCTCAGCCTTCAGAGAATTATGATGAAGCGTTCAAAATCCAGAAACCTGGCTATAATGACTGGCCCTTCGGCCTCTTCTTTCTTGCTACAGTGATTGGTTTCATAGTCGTCGCTGCAATCACTCTTCATGCTGTTCTGTCCACATGGAGTTTCCAAGGCTCCTCCATCTACGACAGCCATAACACTTTTACACTCAACACCAACACTGCCATTCTCTTTGGCTTTGTGATTGTGATTTCGGTAGTGTTATCATTTTTGATCATTGTGGTAGCAAGGGTGGCGTCACGAATGTTCATCACTCTTGGATTGATCTTGAATGTGATTTTGGGTTTGGGAACTGCCATTTATTACTTTGTCGAACGATACTATTCTGCAGCCATTGTATTTTTGGTGTTCACCTTGATTACTGCTTGGGCATATTGGTCTGCTCGCCTGCGAATTCCTTTCAGTGCAACTGTCCTTGAAATCACTATTGATGTTATGAAAAGATACAAATCTACCCTCATGGTGTCGTTGCTTGGCATTATAGTGTCAGGAGCATTTTCTACTCTTTTCCTCATGGTTGTTATGGGTACTTATATTAAGTATAACCCCAATGCGAACAATCCTGGATGTGATGTGAACGGTGGGTCTTGTTCCAAGGGAAAGTTGATTGGAGTTCTTGTCTTTGTGTTCTTTGCTGGATTCTACATCACCGAGGTTATCAAGAACGTGATTCATGTCACAATTGCGGGTGTTTTCGGGACCTGGTACTACTTATCCGGTTCAGATCAAGGCGAACCTCGTCACCCAGCTTTGGGGGCTTTTAAGCGTGCCATGACTTACTGTTTTGGCTCCATCTGCGAGGGTTCACTTATTGTCACGATTTTGCAATTGATTCGTCAGCTCATTCGTATTTTGCGCTACAATGCTTTGGGTGACAACGACGCATGTGCAGCTTGTGGTTACTTGATTTTGGACTTCCTCATGAGTTTCATCGAGCTGTTGGTGCGCTACTTCAACCACTACGCCTACATCTATATTGCCCTTTATGGTCAGAAGTATATCAAGGCGGCAAAGGAAACGTTCCAACTTCTCCGTTTCAAAGGTATGGACGCTTTGATCAACGACTGTTTCATTGGTACTTCCGTCCAATTGTTTTCTCTTTTTGTTGCTTACGTGGTGGCCTTGTTTACTTATTTCTACTTAAAGTTCACTAAGCCTTCCTACAACAGTGATGGAGGATACTACGCCCCTCTAATCGCCTTCAGTTTTGTTGTTGCTGGTCAAGTCACTCGGGTATCCTTGACGGTTATTGAATCAGGAGTTTCCACGTTTTTTGTTGCCTTAGCGAAGGATCCGGAAATCTTCCAAATGACCAACAGAAACCGCTTTGATGAAATCTTTAGAAACTATCCGCAAGTTTTAAACAAATTGCTCTCAAAAGATGACCAACCTCAGCAGAACGGGTACACTGCGCCTGATCAGCCATACTACCAGCAGCCGCAGTATGGCCGTGCTTAATCGATTTTTACAAGTTCATACAAAAAAGACATGCTTTCATTGCTTTTTTTTTGTACATGTTGTCCGAATTCACTCATCGAGTATAATTTCTTTCTCTTTTGTTTCACCATATAGCCGTAGCCATATTCATCACTATTATCCTGCATATATCGCTTTCTCATATTCACACTTCCAAGGCCACTATCGGTACGTGCCCAACTAAGAACTCCACAATGCTTACTCTTGCAATTGGAGATCTTTTTATTCCGGAAAGGGTAATTGACCTCCCTTCAAAGTTCCGCAAACTTCTAGCGCCAGATCCGGATTCCGTTCCTTCCAATCCAAAGATTTCTCAGGTAATCTGTTTGGGCAACATCACCCAGTCGGGAGAAATATTACGATTCTTGTACAATTTGTCTCCATCGTTCAGTCTTGTTAGAGGCGAATTTGATGATCCACACTTGGTCTCACAGCAGCTTGGGCTTGTTGCCGGCGATAAGTCTCCTTCCCTTTCTCTTCCCTTATATAAGGTTGTGACTGCCGATAACTTTCGTATTGGGTTTACTAATGGGTATCAAATTCTGCCTCAAGGAGATGCTTTGGCCTTGTTGGCTTTTGCACGAGAGATTGACGTTGATATCTTAGTTTGGGGTGGCACGCATGTGGTGGAGGCGTATACTTTGGATGGGAAGTTCTTTATTAATCCAGGAAGCGCTACTGGTGCTTTCCATCTTGGATGGCCTGACTCCGGAGACTCTGATGAAGAGGAAGAAGAAGAAGAAGAAGATGATGAAGAAAAAAATGAAGAAGCCGGTGCTGGCGATGAGGAACAACTGAACGATGCGGCCAATGGACTGGAATCTCAACAGCATAAGGGACAATCGGACACCGGAGAAAAACATGCGGTGGAGAATGAAGCACAAAAAGAAACTGCTACACAAGAACAAGCTGATGAAGAAGAACTCGACCTCAAATCATCAATTCCATCGTTCTGTCTCTTAGACACGCAAGGAACCAAATGTACGCTTTATATCTACACTTATATGAATGGCGATGTCAAGGTTGACAAAGTCATTTTCCAAAAACAATGATGAGCTTCTGTTTTGTCGCAAAATAGCGGATTATTCTAATATACATGGCGTCCCCTTCATCACGCTTGTACCGACGAGTAATGTAGAACAAACTCTTTTCTAATTTTCTCCCAATTGTGAGGATCGAAGAAAATGTATACACCTTTTTCCACCTCAGGGCTGATGAGAACAGGTTCCACGTTGCTGTCCTTTGTTAACCATACCTGAATATCTCTGTGGTACCTCCAATTGCGGGCCACAAGCTCTCTGGCAGCGTATTCTTGGAGTGTGTCGCGAGGTTTAGTATAGAAGATGTAAAAGAGCGTTTCATCCATAAACGACAGGATCTTGGTGTCGCATGGTTCAGGAGGAGGAATATTCTTCTGTAGAATGGATTCATCAAGGGAAAAGTACGGTTCCACCTCGGAACGCGACGTTTCTTGCCACGGGGAGGCCAAGTTTTTCGTTATCTCCGATCCCTTCAGCAAGTCTAAGTCCATAAGCCCCAAATCTTGGCCTATGGCAAAACTTGTTTGGTCATTCTGGTCCATTTTCACAAGCAGAGATATTCCGCTGAGTCCGAATTTCTGAATGTCAGGAACTTCGGGAGCCGGCGTAGAATGTGTACTGCCGTTGCCATTCGCTGCCCCTTGCAAGCCAGGCGGTTGTATTGCGGTCATTTCTGGGTAAGTGGGACTAGTGAAGCAATGGATGGGAAATGTGAGCGAGCCAACAACCAGGATGTGTCACGTGCCCATATTAGAAAACAGAAGTATATCATACTAAGAGGTGGCATAATAGAGCACTTAAATGTTTGATACAGCGTAGGTAGTGATCAACGGAAAAGTGTTCATTTTCTAAGGCCAAGTACCTTTTTATAGGGATGTAGCAGTGTTTAATCTTGTCCGACTATATCCTGCAAGACAGTCACTCACATTAATGTTAAGGGAGACTAGTAAGCATGTCTCGTGCACTCCAAGACAAATTGTAAGGATCAAATAATACCAGAGACATCTCCTTTATCTCCATACATTCCTATTGAGAAAATGTAAACAATTGCATTGAATTTTTGGATGACTGTGTTATCAGTAAGAGGAGAAGGTGCACTGGCTCACGTGCCGAGCCTTTCCTAATGATAAGCCACTTGATCAATACACTTTTTCATAGTAGAGATGCAAATCAGCAAATTACAACTTCTGAAGCCCGAGGAGGTTTTACGGGTCTCACAGCCACGGCCTGTGGTTGGGTTTATTGGAATTTTGATTTTTATTCTCCTACAGGCGCTCATACTTGGGGTAACCTTTTTAAAGCGGAAGAAGAATGGCAAGGGTCGCCCTTCACAGCAAGAGAGTCAAAGAAACGCCCCACAACCTTCACGAACGACGCGCTCCGACAGAAGACAATACTCCAATCCCATAGGCCTGGAAGAGCAACTTCCGCGTTATGAGGAGGCGCCGCCATCGTATGCGGAGGTAATGAGACCGCCACCGGCGCATGTGACCAACTAGGAGAGTTTTAACTGACAAATGAATTGGAGAAGAGAGATGAATGCCGAAGGCAAAATGGCGAGTAGCAGAAGGATCAATGTCATTTGGCTTGATCCCAACTTAGCGGAGCTGGCTCCAAGTTAAGGAGAAGAGTTAAGAGTTGGGAAGAGTTGGGAAGAGTTGGGAAGAGTTGGGAAGAGTTGGGAAGAGTTGGAAGAGTTGAGGAAAATATGTTAGGGGACGATTCTTAATGGAAAAGGACAATTATTGAAGAAACATTGATGGGCAATTATTGAAGGATGTTGTACTGAATGCACCTGAGCTTTAGGGCGCTGGGCCCTGGATCATATCCGCATACCGATGATAATGAGAACTAAGACTACAGATTAGTAGCATTACGATTTTATATACGCAATACGAAGTGACGTGCTGGGAAATGGTGTAAGCAAGGAAGGGTTGTAGTTGGTTGATCAGACGAGTCTGGGGTCCATTAATATAAGTGCGGGCCAATTTATAGACCTGAACTTTCTCCACACATTCATAAATTAAACAATAGCTAATGAAGTAGACCGATTCTCGTTTCCAAGTACACACGCCCGGTATCCAATTATCAAGAAAGCTGTCGAAAATGATTCATGCCATCGACTGCAAATGAGGTGGACCCTTCGATGGAAAGGGTAAATTAATTAGCGATATTGACTAGCAAAACAAGACGAAGAACACGACGAAGAACAAGACGAATAACACGACGAATAACACGACGAAGAACATGACGAATAACACGACGAAAAACAAGAACGAAAAATGCAAGACCCTTGATTCTTGACTCTTCTGCTAAACTACCACGTCCTGCCTATAGCGCGCTCTCACTCCATCTCATCACTACTCCACCATCTTCCCCAGTATTCGCCATGAAATCTACCAGATACCATCCGAACATCATCATCACGGGAACCCCTGGCTGTGGTAAAACGTCACATGCCGAAAACTTGGTTTCCCAGCTCAAAGAGCCCTTCACCCACCTCAACATTAGTGACTTGGCCAAGGAGAAAAAGTTCTTAGACAGTTACGACGAAACCTTAGACACGTATGTCGTGGACGAAGATAAGCTTTTGGACTCGCTAGAATTAGATTTGAGAGAAGGAGGCGCAGTCGTGGACTGGCACTGTTGTGATATTTTCCCTGAACGCTTGATAGACTTGGTGGTTGTCCTCAGGACAGACACGGATAAATTATTTGAACGTTTAAGCAAGCGAGGCTACAAGGACAATAAGATTCAAGAAAATATGGACTGTGAAATTATGGAGGTGATCTTACAAGACGCTGCAGGCGCATATATTCCTGAGATTGTCATTACCTTGTCTTCCAACAGCGTGGAAGATATGGACGAAAATGTGGACCGCATAGTGGGCTGGGTCGAGAATTGGATCAAGGATCACCCAGAAGGTGTCACCAATGAAATTGATCCGGAGGTTTTGGCTGCACGTGAGGCTGAGGAAGCGGATGACAGTGACTAATATATGGGATAATGGAAAGAATCACCACCACATGTAAACCACGTTTTATGCTACAAAGAGTTTTTGTACGCTTTCCATTTGTTTTATTTTTGAAGCCCAAATACACCCTAATGTAAGTGAGAGTACAATCTCATAAAAGCCATGAATGCAATCAACATAAGCACGAAGATAACCAAGTAGTATCCCTTAGTAAAGAAAAAGTATGACCAGGTTTGCTGAATTCTAGTCAAGTTGTGATGTTCTAATTCGATCACGCACTTAGCGTTCTGTTCAAAGATGTACTTGGATTCTTGGATGATCTCCAACTTCTGTTCCTCAGTTAATGCATTTCTAGTCTGGAGCTCGTAGTCTCTTTTGTAAAGAAGACGGAATGTGCTTTCGTCGGCAACATCAAATTGGAAAAAGTTAGTTCCTGCCTTGACGATTTCCGCATGACTTAATCCATCCTTCTGTGGGAACAAACCGGTGGCTCGGGAAAGCGACGATCTCATAACACGACCACCTGCAAAAAGAGCCAAGTACATAACATGCAAATATGCTAATAAAAGGTATGGTTTCTCTGAGGTCACTTTCCTGATGTGTTCGACAAACTCAATTTGAGCAGGCATTATTGGGTTCATGAACTTCTCCTTTCTGTCATCGTAGTAAAACAACAAGTCCTGTTGACCTTTTTCTCTTCTGGCCATCTCTGGCTTCCATACGTTTCTGAGAAGAACCGTCCATTCCGAATCTTCATCCTCGAATTGTTTATATAAGCACTCTTCCACAGTGGCGAAAACGTGGTAGAAACTTTGCAACCCTTGTCTGAAAATCTTGTAGTCTCTCAAGGCAATAGCAAACTTGAGGGTCACAAGTTTGTCGATTTTGTTGTGGAGACTTCGGGTCTCCAGATTGATTCTGTTGGCCAAGGCTCCCACATCAGTTGGCTGGGGAATAATTTCTTGCTGGCTTAACTTTGTTGTTGACATTTATGCAAAGAGAGTTAGAATTGGAAATAAGGAAAATTTTAACGAAGGGTAAAAGAAAAGGTGGTTTAAAGGGGTCAACAAAGAAAAAAATTTCTGTGGAGTTCATCTGTTGGTGACCTGCGCTCATATTATACTAGACGCATTTGGGCCGATATCTCCGGGTCGAGTCTTGGCCGCATTTATCGGAGAACAAATTTATAAGATGATGTGCTTTAGATCATGTGCAATAGTAGACATCGCCCTGGTCATCGCCATATGCATGAGGTATAATTATATGTGACAAAGCTACTTTCTTTCGGGTGCTCGTTGCGAAACACGTCTCAACATTAACTTTTGCCAAGCGTGTCTCGCTGCCGACCTCGGGGCCAGCCAGATGAAATAGATAAATGTGCGAACGCGTGATGTTGTACCATGTGACTGAATGTTAGGTGCACAAAGTATTCGGTGCGTCAGGCACTGCGTTCAGCCTCGCCTGACAGATAGAAAAAGAAAAGTGACAAGAAAAAAGATAAGGAAAAAAGAGAAAGGGAAGAGAAAGACAAGAGAAAGAATGCGCTAGTCAATATACAAATCTTAGTAATCCAGCCATGCGTTCATTTAAAGTCCACCTATTTAAATCAAAAGGAACGGCTTTTTCCACCAGGGAGCAGCAGCAAACTTCTGCTTAGCTTCCTCCTTCTCCAATTGCAAAATGTCCTTGTCGTAGATGGTTCTTCCGGTATTGATGTCAATTTCATCTACCCGAAGCCAGTACTTGGTCCATCTACCCGAATAAATTTTGTGGCCAAAGTAGCACACAAGGGTGAAAGGAATACAGGCGTAGTTCTGGAAAAAGTTGGAAACATCAGCTTCACCTTCAGGAAACAAAGCAACCCAAAATTGGCCAATCAAGATCAATGCGTTGATAATGATAGAGTACCATGAACCCCAAATTCCGGTGTATGACACAAAACCCAATGTGTCCAAGGAGACATTGTTGTACTTTAACGCAGCTCTCCAACGCAAGTGACAGATACAAAGTGCAGGCCAGATAAGCACAATAGAAAGGGCAACAATAGACAAAAGCCAGTTGAAAACAACATCCTGTTTCTTGTACGACGCAATGAATGCAAAGCAACTAGCAAGAATAGAGATAATCCATGCTCTAAGAGGACGGCCCGCCTTATCGGTGTAGTTAAAGAAGCGAGGGGCAAGGCCTTGTTCGGCAAGGGATCTTAACAATCTTGAAGAAGAGTACATGGCAGCAGTAGCAACAGAAGTGACCGAGTTCAAAATGACGGCGTTGATGATATGAGGAACAACCTTAACGCCATGGATGTCGGCAGCCAAAACATATGGAGAAGCAGAAGTTGCAGCACCAGAACCCATGAGCCGGTCAGAGTTGTATGGAACAAGTAAACCAACAATAATCAAGCTACCGACGTAGAAGAAAACAATACGAAGGAAAACAAGACGGATTGCTGTAGGCAAAGCCGCCCGAGGGTTGCGCACCTCAGACACAGACAATGCTAAGAATTCGGTACCACCCATGGAGAAAGATGCAGTTGAAAATGCTTTAACGAAACCCTTGAATGAACGGAAGCATCCGGGGTTTCTCCAGTATTTGCCTCCAATGAAACCACTTTTTGAAGCACCCAAATCAATACACAAACCCATAATGAAAAAACCAGTCAACATAATAAGTTTGAGCGTGTTCATGAAGAACTCAGCCTCTCCGTAACCCTTGACACCAAACAAGTTGATGAGACAAATAACGACAAAGAAAATCACCACAAAGGCATCTGAGTTAATGTCAGCATTCCAAAATTTGATAGTCATCGATGCAGTCACCAACTCTAACGAAATAGTCGTAACCCACTGGAACCAGTAATTCCAGCCCAATGCAAATGCAATAGAGTCGTCCAAGAATCGGGTGTACCATTCGTTGAATCCACCTTCCATTTCAGTGTAGGCAACCGTCAACTCTCCGACGGAGTTCATGGTACAGATACACATGCCACCAACAATGATGTACGCGAGTAAAACACCAAGTGGACCACCCAATCTCAATTTTGCGGCCGATCCAACTAAAAGTCCAGTACCCAAACCAGAACTAAGGGCAATAACCACCAAGTGGGACATTTTCAACTGTTTAGATTGCATGTGCTCTCCATTGCCTTCGCTAAAGGAATCCACGAATTTGGCCCATCCTGTGAGTTCAGTGCCAGAAGAGTCGTCAGAGGAGTATTGTTTGAGTTCTGAGACGATGGGCTCGATGGAGTTGGACAAGGTCCCGTCCAACCCTTTTTGATTTTTCTCAAAGTCCATCGTGGGAGAAGAGAAGGATGAAGAAATAAAAATGAAAATACAGAAGACGGCAGTTTATGCGTATTTGTATGCTTGATTGTAAAGCACTGCCGAAGGAAAAAAAGAAATGTTGTATGCTTGTCGCAGAGAACAAATGTCAAAAAAAAATATATGCCTCGTTCACAATAGCGATCTGACTACCCTTATAATGATCCTAAAGAAGAATGTGTTATCTGTCGCTCACAGTGGTCATCCGTAGATGTAATGATCTGATACGCAGATAACAAAGGCAATTCCGAAGGGAAATTCCCTTGACAAAACGCCAGAGCTCATGGGCGCAAATGCCGTACTAGGTGTAAAACGCCACATAGTGAAGTGTCTATGTGCCGTACACTATTCTTTCCAACGGCAAAAAGACATAATTGTGCGT
Organism: Clavispora opuntiae; assembly: GCA_030574075.1. Lineage (NCBI taxonomy): Eukaryota > Fungi > Ascomycota > Pichiomycetes > Serinales > Metschnikowiaceae > Clavispora > Clavispora opuntiae. The sequence goes on along the minus strand of JAJMEJ010000017.1, from coordinate 82,116 downwards.
TTTCCGACAGGTGCACTAAATCCTCCAACGAAGGGCATCTAGCGCGAAATAATGAGAATTCTTGATACATGCCAGTGTCCATCATGAAATTTACATTACCACAGTGTCTTATTTCTCTATACGACCTACTATGGGCTTTTTTTTTCTGTGTAATGACTGCTTCGGAAAAACACTTTGTCATGGTTTGCATCTCTGCTCCAGCGTTATACGTCTGTGCTCATTCCTGCAGATTAGCTTCTGTGCATATTTTCCGGGTTCACTATGTGTCATTAACTGGCATTTTGCGTGTTCCCTGTATTTGGAACGGGTCTTTTCTTTTGTTGCTCCGATCCATTACAATCCAACCCCAAAAAAGTAACCATGTTACAAATGCCTCTCTCGTATCACGCATGAACGGACTGGGTTGACACATATGTTAATGAGTTACCCCGCTGTAAGATCTCCACGACTACACTGTACAAACCCCTCCGTTCGTGCCCTCCGCTACCGCTACCAATAATGCCAGTTAGTGATATGGTAGTATGTACGGGTGTTTTTTTCTCCATTTTGGTATCGTGCACACAGTGAAGCAACCTCAGCGCTTTCTTGCTTTTTTGCTTTTTTTCGGCCTCTCGGGTGAGGAGTGTAGTAAGCACCCATAGCACACGTGACCACGACATAGTAGTCGATTTTACCTCATTTTCAACTGTTTCTCCACTTTAATGGTCCAACTCGTCACCAGCTCATACTCGTACAATTCTGATTTTTATACGTCGTCCTTGGCTTATTTAAACCGGTATCCCAATCCGTTTGCAAAACATGTGCTTTCGTCAGATACTATTGAAAGTTTTGTTGATGAACAGGGACGTCTTCGGACCACTCGCCTAGTGGTCAAGACCGGGCTGTTACCGGACTTCATCAAACCTTTTTTGGGCCATAAGCTTGATTCCTGGGTCATTGAGAAATCGATCATTGATCGAGAGAAGCAGACAGTGTGGGCCTACTCTGCTAATGTGGATCATCGTCGGTTTATCAAGGTTGAAGAATTTTTGACATACCGCACCGAAGGTGAGACGACCAACCTTGAGGTTGTGGTGAAGTTTTCATCTAATTTCATTGGATTCAAGCGCCGGATTGAGCACTGGAGCAGTGAGAGGTTTCGCATGAACATGAGCGAATCCAGAAAGGGACTTATTTATGTGATGGATAAGTTTCGGCGTCCCGGGTGGACGCTTTCAGCATAATGCATCTTTGGGTTTTGTGTATATTTCAATGGGTTACGATATAACGGACAAACGTAGGGTTCTGTGTAAGAGCTTCAGTTAAGATTGATGTTGGTGAGTTGTTGGCCGACTACTAGTGCTGACGACTGGAACTAACGACTAGTACTGACGACTAGTACTAACGACTGGAACTGGCGACTGGAACTGACGACTGGAACTGACGATTAGTACTGACGACTAGTACTGACGACTAGTACTGACTACTAGTACTGACTACTAGTACTGATGACTATGGTTTTTTCATCCTCGAATTCTTTTGCCAACATGCTTAATAATTGCGTATATCTGCAGTTTTCGAAAACAATTTTGATGCATTTGGTGTAAATCCCCAACCCCATGTCCCCTCCTCGCTCGCTAATCTTGGTGTCTCTTTGGCAATGTAGCTGCTGAACAAGAACCACACAAAAGAAAAACAGAAGCACAAAATAAAAACAGAATCACGAAATAAAACAGAATCACACAAAAAATAAACTGAAGGAAAATTAAAATATCTGTACAAAACAAGCAGTTTGGCTATTTCTACCATTTCAGGTTTTGGTACATCTTTGCTTTCGCACGTGAGTCCATACTAAACGAATACCGCAACAAAACCGGTATCAGGCAATACATAATCCAAACAGGAGTTCGGAAATTGACGAGAACAAAACAGAAAGAAAAAATACAAATAGATTGCTTGCATTCTCAAGGTAATGTTGCCTAAGTTACGTACTCGCAGAGTTGGTCACCAAATAGGTAGGCCCAGTGCCACAAGTTAATAGTGGCCCAGGCTGTCCTTATCTCGCATTTCCTGCGTCTCAAGATTTGGGTCTTGAGAGGGTCCGGAACCGATCCATTTTTCCCACCCAAGTGACACATTCTTCTCCTCACATCCTAACAATTACGGCTGTGAAACAATTTACGGAGGCTTACTGACTGCTTCTTATCCAAGCACTCTGAAAGGGGAAATCTGACACTTTTTTTTTTGTTTCTGAACCTCAACGCTCTTTGCAATTCTCAAGACTCCGCTGCAACAATGAACACAGATGCTAAGCGGAAAACGTCATCTTTTTCGTCCAAGGACTCGCCCTGTGTCCGGCGTAACTCATTTCTCTCGCAAAGCATGATCGACGATGAGAATTGCTCAGTGTATGAGTCACTAAGCTTCTTCACTGGGGCGGGTACACAGAATATTATATCGCTTCGGGAAAGTCAGGGATTTTTGTTTAATCAGAATCTTTTTGCGACACCGTATCAACAGCTGCGGTCTGCGGCCAATGAAAAGCGCCTAAGGGCTCTAAGTCATGGCGCAAAGATAAAATCGAGGAACAATCTGGTTGAGCTGAGTTTTACGTTGGCCCACGGGCGGCGCCACACTTCTCATGAATCTAGACCCATTCTTCGCTGGAGTATACCCAATGAATCGGCAATTGACGACGATCCAATGGATATGGATGGTCTGCCTGGCAAGGATAGCTCCCAGGAGAAGGGTGAAAGATTGTCCAGCGACGAAGAACAGGGTAATGAAGATGATCTTATTGAAGATGATGATCTTGAAGATTCGAGTGATGATATGGATTCTGGTGGTCTAGCACTGTTTAGTGCTGTAGAGGTGACAGATATTTATGTTGATGAAGATGAGAGTGACTATATACCTAGCTGATTGATATGAACTGGCTTTATATGAGTTTGGAATATGGGAGGCTTTATTTAGTGACTTCACACATTTTCTATATGAAAACCGGCAGACGACAGGGAAAGGGTAAGACCTAGATGCGAAGCATATTCGCATCTCTGTTAGGAAATACTTAATGGAGAATACGAAGTCAGATTTTGAATGTAATGTACCCAAAAGCAAGTCTGATTAACTACAGACAACATTCTTTAATTTTTTTTTTTCAACTTTTAGTTTATGATTCTCCATGAAATTAGGTAGTATCGCACACTATTGCCAAAGAGAGCTTCAATGTGAGCAATTGGAGACACAGAAAAAAAATCGCAACGCCTATAATAAGAAAAAAAGGGCATGGTATAAGTATTTATGCCATAGTCGTTCTTTCTTCTTTTGTAGCTACTCTCCATTTCCTATGGTAGACTAGAAAGGTCAAGTCTCAACTGTACCCAGGTCTTTTTTTATGTCGGAATCGCGCACATGATGATGGAAATCTGATAGTTAAGTGGGTCTACTAACAAGAGAGATACAGAACAATGACGGATGTTAAAGCACAATTCGAGTCTCTTTCGATGGAGTTCACAAAGCAACAGAACACAATGAACGACTTGGCAGACGCCCGGTCGCAGCTCGAAACACAATATCAAGAGAACAAGATTGTTCTTGAAGAATTTGAGTACTTGAACCTGGATTCAAAGATCTACAAATTGACAGGACCGGTGTTAATGCCGCAAGATTTTGAGGAAGCCAAAATGAACGTTGGAAAGAGAATCGAGTTCATCCAAGGCGAGATTGAGCGTGTTGAAGAAAAGATTGAGAAGGAACAAAAACTGATGGAAGAAACCCGCAACAAGCTATTGGCTGTGAGAGCACAGATGGCGGGATAATTGGGCACCTGGTTATATTGAATGATAGACGTTTCATTTTTGTGTAGTTGAGGTTTACGGGTGTATTAGAGAATTGTTTGGGTCATCTAGCTGGTGAAACCAGATTCCACTGTGATTCGCATTCAGAACCAAGAAAATGATATTAGCATTCCTCTCCCTCAACTAATGATGGAGAGGTTCTGTTCCTTCATTTTTTCATTTTTAGAGTAAAGTAGCACATAATACACACTTTGAATCCTGAAGTGGTAATGGAGAATGTGACCCAAGCTTAAGACAGTGCATCATTCTTGGACCAGCGGTCATATTGGCTTCATTCAAGCTACAGAAATTTACGTCTCATATTCGTGGCATACTGGAGCCGGAGCACCCATCATAACTAACATCATAACATCTAGCTCATCCCCGAGCCAATTGCGAGCGGACCAAGTTAAACATTGAAATAGCATTGAACGCAGTCCATTGTTCCACCGCGGTATAACCGCTTCCCCAAGCCCTCATGGCAGCCACATTTGTTTCAACAAACTCACGAGTACGAGAAAAGTCAGAAGACGAGTCTTGGAGCATGAATAGTTCAGATTTAACGTAGATTGAAGAGAGGAACGCACGCTTGGCATACCAAGCCAGGTCGTTGGACAAGTCACCAGCGTAAAATGCCACGTCGTCGCTCAAATTGTGGAGCTCTTCAAGAGCCGCACCCAAATGATAAGGGAGAACAAGTTGTGAAAGTACCTCTGAGAGACGCGGAGAGATGTCTTTGTTGTATGACAAACGTGTGTTGAGCAAAAGAGCAGCCCTGTCGTATTCATCCTTAACAGAATGTAAAGGCAGGGTAGGTTCGGCCACGTGATCGGCTAAACGTTGTCTTTGCAGACGAAGCCAAAACAAAACAAGAGAAAACTCAGGGCTGTAACTCAGGCTAGCGGTGACTGCCAGTTGGATCAGATCCAGGTATCCCAAGCTGGCTGCGGCAGCGGTTATGGCAGGCCGGGAAAACCCCAACTCTGGCACGTGCTTGAGTGCCTGGGTGAAAAGGATAGTTTCTGGCAGCTTAGCAGCTACAATGACATTTGAGGCTGGATGAGAAATCAGATGATAAGCACGGAAGGCCACCCGGGAAAACATTTCGAAGGTTGAAATAAAAAGGGACAGGCAGGTAAGGAAGGAAGACGAGGCAAAGAGTCGCGGTGTTTTTGAAGTTTGGCGATCGCCTGATAAATCGCTGCACTATGAGCGAGCTCGGAGTAGGAACAGTGTGCATTCCAGGAACGAGCGACTCTGGAAACCATTCAAGATAGACCATTGAGTAATTAGCTAGAAAGACCCTTTTGGAAACTACTTTGGACATATTACCGCAGGGCAACGACCGACAGTGTGTTCCATTCGACTTTGGCCAAGGGCGTCAATATGGAGAGTGCCAAATGTGGCCAGAGCTAAGCCATCGCTCAAGTCAGGTACTACCATTTGAGTATTTCAGTGTCGTAGAGGCCAATTGGTAAGACAATGTCGTAGAGACTGGGTATATCTGCTGGCTTATTACAGGGGAGATGAGGAGTAATTTGTAAAATATAATACTGAGCCAGTTAGAGAAAACAGGATGCTTCGGTGTAATAGAGAAACCAGGATGCTTCGGTGTAATAGAGTACAAGACATAGGTTTTTCTTAGAGCAGAGACCCACGCAAGGAGAGTGAATAAAAGTGAATAAGAGTGAATAAGAGTGAATAAGAGTGAAGAAGAGTGAAGAAGAGTGAAGAAGAGTGAAGAAGAGTGAAGAAGAGTGAATAAGAGTGAATAAGAGTGAATAAGAGTGAATAAAAATGAATAAAGAGGTACTCTTTTCGTTTCCTACTCATGTGGCCCAGGACGACCTATCATCGTATGTTGGTTACTTCAGCGTTCGGCACTTGTCTCTAAGGTTTACCTCTTCTGGCATACGTATGAGCATCCATACGGTGAAACGGCAAATGGGTCATCAAAATATCAGTCTTCTTGATCTGTCTGTTGTATCCATTCATTAAGAATTCGCACCATGCCCAGCTGTAGCTTTGTCGCCCTAAACTACCATTACGGTCTTCGGTCTATCTGTCGTTTTCTTATACTTTATGCAATTATCGATTAGCTTTGCCCGCCAAATGGCTCCATTCTCTTTGTTGTTTTAGCTCCATTAGCTTCTTTGTTTTAGCTCCATTTTTTTCTTTGTTTTGGCTCCATTTGCTTCTTTACGCCTCATCCTAGGAGCGCGTCTGTTCATACAGGCCGTTTCCTATCAAGTAGCTACGGACTTTCCATCTCCACATTAACTCATCTTTTCAGCCATGCTTGTACGTACTCTTTACCAATACCTCCGGAATATATTCTAACCCCAGATTAAACAATGGGCAGACGTGCAAAATCCTCGCCACATTATGGAGGACGATGATGAATACACACCTACGCCGTTGGTTCCCCAAGTTGCCACCAGGTGGGACGGAGAAACTCCAAGTAATATGTCAGCGGTTGTTGTATTGCCCAAGAACATTGCTAGCATAGTAGAAGCCGTGCCCCATGTGAAATTAGCGGGAACTATCCATGTCTCTTACCCGCAGCTTTCTTCCGAGCAGCCTGCGAACGATTCTGACTACGATGAGGACGTTCAGCTCTATACGGCAGTTAACAACGAAGTCACAAACCGCCGCTTTCCTGAAGTGGAGATGCCTGTGTATCTTTTTGGTAGAAATTCTGATGTTTTTGCTGTGGTTGTCCCTCATTTGACCAACCCGATGGCTGAGAAGACCGTGGCGGCGGAAATAGCCAAATTTCCGTGTCCCACAGGCCCATGGATAGCCGCAGCTCCTTGCCTACTCAATAATGGGCAGTCACTTTGTAGATTGGACGTTCCAGGAGCTTTATTTAACGATGTGCCCCGACTTCAACCTCCACATTTCATTACCGGGATTGCAGCGGCTCTTATTTCTGCATTGGCTGACCAAGGAAAGCTTCAGAAAGCAGGTGTACTTGTCTTGAACGCGGAAGGCCAGCCTGGTTTCGAAAAAATGGATGCAGACGCCATAATGGATGCAGCTCACGTGTTAGCGCCATATTTGGTTGAATCCAAGTCACAGTACATCAAAAAGCTAAGTCAAAGAGTCCGCCAGATCAACTCGGCAACTACATCAGGCATGTATATATAATTTTAACCTTATGCTACTTAGTGGAAAAAAAACGTGAAGGTAAAAGGAAGTAGGAATGATATTCTCAATTATGTCCAATATCTAATTCATTACAGAATTCATTCTGTACTCGTCTCTAAGCACGGTCGCTCATTTCATTCATATTCTCTCATATCGCTTTCCAAACCCTTTCCTAATATGGAATCATACTTCACTTGCGGAGGAATTCCTCATTGATAAGAAGCAGTTCCAAAGAACAGAAACAGAAGAAGAAAATGGCACTTGAAAGCTTCTTGGGACAAAGAGAAAGTTGATGAACTGAACAGGAAACCACACAGAGTAATTGACCATTAGTGTTTTCAAATAAACCTTCCTTAATTTGTTCTGAGCATCTTCCCATGTGCCGTTTTCTAAAACCATTGTTCCATATGTAAAGAAACAGAAGAGAGATACTGGTGAATAGCAAAATTGATCCGACATCACTTTCCTAAGAACCTCAACAAATTGTGGATGTTTAGAATAAATCTGAAGAAATTTGTACCACCAACACTGAGCAAATGCCAATATAAATCCCCAACACATAAACCCTGCCAATCGGTTAAATTGGAAATATGTAAGAGTCACAGGTTCAGGCTGTATTTCAGTTTCTGGTGACATTCCAGCATCATTGTCCGATGCTTGTAGATAACTTAGAAATCGATCAAGATTCTCTTCATCCACGGGTGCTTCATCATCTTCATCAACTCCCGAAATATGTGCATTGGTTGAAGAAGCTCCAACGTTAGAATTGAATGAGACCGGATGATTTGATTCTCGAAGATGGAAGCTTATTGTTGGTGACTGTGAGTCAAAGCTCATGATACTCTGTGCCAAGGTCTCGGAAATGCCATAAAGTACCAAGTTGGTGACGATGATTGTTATTAGTGAATTCTTCATATAAAGCTCATTATATTTGGTGGTTAGCTTGACTAGAAACGCCCCAAATACTGTAATTATGAAGAAATTGAGTGCAGGTATATCATGGAAACGTATACAATTTAGCAACCGAGTAATAATGCCAACCGAAGCCTCCTTTTGAGTGGTGTATATATCGTCATCCGGTAGGGATACCATTTTCAATGTATGTTTATGATTCTTGACCTATTTTTCGTCAGAAACAAAATGTCGGTGCAATTATAAACTTCTAGATTTCAAGTAACTGTAACAAGCCAATTTGTGTTCAGTGGCAACCAGTGCTGTGATCAGTACTATAACCTACTGAGATCAAGGACACTATCAAGATGTGTTTATATGCAGTATGTCAGTCTTATCAGAAGTGTCATATAAGTCTTTCGGTAGATAGATTACAGTAAGTTTTGCTAGAGATGTCACACTTTGTAAGATGTATGTAGATGCAACGAAAAGATGAAAAAACAATTGTCATTGTACTTGCCCTCTTCTCCAAGCCCGTTTAGCTTCTAATGGCGGGAGTGTCTACCCATTCTAAAGCACGAAAAAAAAAATCATCTCGTTGAATTAACTTCATCAGTTTCATCTTAATCTGGCATACTATCTCATTCCAAAGTCTTATTTTCCTTGTTACGCCGATACCAAAAGACAAGAAGTAAGCATGGTAGAGAGGCGCACGTGACGTGTATTTATCCACCATCCGGTGTTTGCACGCCGCCCAATCAAAAGGTGAGAAAAGTAACACACCAAAAGAATTCTCCACGAGAAAAGCCATGTCCTACACCAAATCATACGAACCGGTCAGAGGTGAGCCAGCTCAGAGTGATTACGAGCTCATTGACGTCGACCCTCACTTCAACAGAGTGGTCTCTTACTTCAGAGGATCCGACATTGGTCTTTGGGCTGCCACCACTGCAGCCTTCCCAATTTCGTTGGTTGCATGGGAAAAATTGGAACCAGTTGCTGGTCCATTCAAGCAGCCAGGTAAGGTTCCCCCAGGAGCGTTGAGAGCTGCCACTTTGATGGGTTTCTGTGGTGGATTTTTCCTCGCATACATTAGATCATCCAGAAGATTCTTGGGATGGTCTGAGAACGCCAGAGAAGTCAAGAAGGACAGATATGAAATCAAGAAATTGTTGTCTGAAGAAAAGTTGCCATACCACGAGAATGAATCTCACTTGGATGACAGAATGAAGGATATTGCTAACAGAAACTCCCAATATTCATTCACCACCTTGGCTGTTTTGCCCTGGTTTAACATGGCCTACCACCCTTACCATGGAGTTGACATTAAAAAGTACTATGAAACCAGACCAGGTGAAGAGGAATGGGGCTTTACTTTGAAGCCATACGAAGAGATTAAGGCCAAGTACGCCAAACACATTGAATAAGTTATTTCCACTCTCGAGGGTGTCTTTTCCTGTCTATTCATAGACCTTGTAATTTACGTTCTGCATTGCTGTGTCTGTAGTTGTATTTCTTTGTTCCCTTGATCAGAGACATCTTACTGGGGATATTGTGTTCCTGCAGATGGACTCATGGTAAGACTGCTTTGAAGTATGATTTAAAAAGAATAACCAAATAACAAATGGACTTGTCCGTATGCTTTGTTTTCGTTTTGTCTTGTTTTGTCTTCTTTTTTGTCTACTTATCTTTTTGCTTATAATTTTAACGTCGTTCGGTTCCTCTTTATCTTATTCATACGTGGTGACGCGCCCACTCACCACCGCCATACATGACAAAAAATACATGCCCCATCCCAACTAATGTAAAAAATTCTACGTCATGAATTACTAAATATATAAGATTCGAACCTATGAATTCCAATTGTTCAATTTATTTTCCCTGTTTGCTTCTCCGTTTCCGTCTTCTTCTCTATCGTATAAGAGTCTCTCCTGCACCGGGTGCGATTTATTTACAAACATACCTTCTTTTCTTCATTTACAATATAATGGCTGATCAAGAGGACTACTCGCGTCTTCCCGTGGAAGAAAAAATTGTACATAAGGTCTGGAAAGTCAGGCTAGAAGGATACCAGACGCTCATCGAACAATTCGAGAATTCGAGAAATACAGACGATGGAGTGTTTACGCCGTTCAACCAGAAACCCGAACTCCTCAAGTCCATTGTCACCGATTCAAACGTTGTCGCTCAAGAAACAGGTATACAGGTTCTAGCCAAGTTTCTAGAGTTTGGTGGAACATCGTCAAATGTGGTCCGTTTAAAAAATGCTGGTGTTATCAGCGCGTTATGTGAAAAGGGTTTATCGTCAAGCAGAGCCGGTACCAAAGCAAAGGCGATTGACCTGCTTTTGACATTTGTGGAAATATTCGATACTGCTGATCCGGTCCTCGAAAATATCATTCCATACTTTGAAAATAGGCTACCCAAGTTGGTGGCAGGATGTGTCAATGCTGTCACTCAAATGGTTGCCAATTATGGTTGTGTTATTGTTCCTGCTAAATCTGTGATTCCTAGTTTAACTAAATTGTTTGGACATGCTGATAGAAATGTGAGAGCTGAAACAACAAAATTGGCCGTCGAGATGTACAAATGGTTAGGAGATGGGCTCTCGACCATCTTATTTCCAGACTTGAAACCAGTACAGCAACGTGATTTAACTAATGAATTTGAAAAAGTTAAGGGCGAAAAACCAGAACAAAAAAGACTAACTAGAGCTCAACAACATGAGCTTAGTATGCAACAAAACCAACCACAAGAGGATGTCAAAGATGTTGATATGGTTGACTCAAATGATACCGAGATTGCTGCTTTTGATCCTTATGATATGATGGAGCCAGTTGAAGTTCTTTCAAAGTTACCGGCTGACTTCAGTGCTCGCATGGCATCAGCCAAATGGAAAGATAGAAAGGAAGCACTTGATGAGGTTTATGCGGTTCTTTCAAAAGCACCCAAATTGGTGGATGCTGATTATACTGACCTTGTCAGAATATTTGCAAAGTGTATGAAGGATGCAAATATACAGGTGGTTCAATTAGCAGCCAATGGTGTGGAGTTTTTATCTAAAGGTTTAAAAGAAAAATTTCATAAATATCAAAACTTGGTTGTTGGGCCTATGATTGAGAGAACCAAAGAGAAGAAACCGTCTGTTGCTGATGCTTTAGCCAATGCGTTAGATTCCATATACCAAAATTCTTCACTTGGAGATGTATTAGAAGAGACGATAAATGGGATGAAACATAAAACTCCTCAGGTGAAAATCTCATCCACAAACTATCTCCAGCGATGCCTAGCGTCTACCAAAACACCGCCCAAAACTTCACAAATCGATTCAATTATGGAAGTTGGTGTCAAGCTTTTGAGTGATTCACAGGAGCCAATTAGACAGGCTGCAACTGAAATGGTTGGTACATTAATGAAAATTTGTGGTGAGAGAGAACTCAAGTCATTTTTGGAGAAAGTTGACGATAACAGGAAGGCCAAAATTGCTGCAGTTTACGAAAAGGTCACTGTCAATTGTACTGCCTCGAGACCAACGCTGGCAAATCAACTGCAGACTCGCCCAAAAGCTTCATCAACACAACAAAAGATGGGAAATGTGCCTGCTTTAAAGAAGCCAAGTGTCACACAAGCCATTCCTACTAAACGTATGGCCACATCACCAGCTAAATCGGGGCCAGTGCAACCAAACTCTTCCGTTCGTAGTTTCACAAAGAGACTGCTCATTTCACCAGGCACTAGGCTCTCGGCTCCATCAAGTGAAACTCCATCTGCTAGCACTGGTATGAGTAATACTGATAAGGAAGAACTTGAGAGTTTACGAAGGGAAAACGCACGGTTGAGAACAGAAAATGATGAGCTCAAACAACTTCAATTCTCGTCCAATGAGGAGCAATTAAGATCAAGACAGGAGATTGATGGTTTGAGGGCCCAAATTGATCAACTCCAGAAAGAAAGTACAAATGGAAGTCTTATGGTAAAACAAAAAGACACACAGATTCTCCGCTTACAAAGTGATTTGGAGAACGCCAAGCTTAAAATCAAAAGTTTGGAACAAACCGTGGAGATGATGAAACTCCAGCAAAGTACACTGCAACCAGATCCATTACTCCAGCCATTCAGTGATCTGGCTGTCCGATCACCTTTCAGATCTCCTGAAAAGTTCACCCCAAGCAGAATGACACTGTCAGAGTTAAGTACACGTGTGAAGAGGCTCTCTATCGAGGGAGGGTTGATTAACGATTCACCTCCTTCAAATGGAGAACATGAACCCTCACAGCGGTCATTACGAGTGGAGAGTACTTCGAGTGTGGGCCTGGCACCTGCACGTGAATTTTCAGAGGTAGAGAATTGGAGGAAGGCAGCTGAAGTTACCGCTCAACTAAAGGCTCGTATTGAGAAAATGAAGCAAAGAAACAGACTTACCTTGAACCGTTCATAAAAGGTAACGTACTTTAATAGGACAACCCCGGGTCTTTTCTGCATATAGACACCCGGTGTCGGGAGGAAACATCTAATATGTAGACCTGAGTCAGATCCACGAAAAAAAAAAAGTACAATACGCGGCCGAATTTTATACTGACTGTGTACTTACTTCCCCATGTCGACGAAATTGAAGATCTTAGTACCCGTTAAGAGGGTAATTGATTTTGCCATCAAGCCAAGAATCAACAAGGCTGGTACCGGAGTTGAGACTAAAGGTGTGAAGTTCAGTATTAATCCATTTTGCGATATTGCTTTGGAGGAATCTTTGAAGATTAAGGAGGCCAACAAAGGATTAGTGGAAAAGATCCATGCTGTTTCCATAGGACCAACCAAAGCCCAAGACATTTTGAGAACTGCCCTTGCAAAAGGTGCAGATTCTAGTACTTTAGTGGACGTAGGAGATGCCGAGGTTGAGCCATTGACGGTGGCTAAGATGTTGCAAAAGGTTGTGGAAAAAGAAGACTCTAACTTGGTTATTTTGGGTAAGCAATCCATTGACGATGACGCCAATCAGACAGGACAAATTTTGGCAGGATTGTTGAATTGGCCGCAAGCTACCAATGCCTCCAAGGTGGAAATAGATGGTGACAACATTAAGGTTACAAGAGAAGTTGACGGCGGTGCAGACACATTACAGGCGTCGTTGCCAATGATCATCACCACCGACTTGAGATTGAATGAGCCAAGATACGCATCTTTGCCAAATATCATGAAGGCTAAGAAGAAGCCTTTGGAGAAGTTGAAAGCCGGCGACTTGGGAATTGACATCAGCTCTCGTTTGGAGACGCTCAAGGTTGAAGAGCCACCAGCACGTTCTGCTGGAGTGAAGGTTGAGTCCGTTGATGAGTTGATTGAGAAGTTGAAGGAGGCGAAGGCCATTTGAATTGGTAATGCATAAAAGGAATTTTGGTAGCGAAGTGTAGAATGCTGTGAACTGCTGTGAATGGCCAGGTGAATTGTGCGTAAGTTCGTTGGAGAGATTGGTGATGATGACGCAAGGTATTCTGGCATGAGTAAAGACAGGCTACGTCATTTTACTGATCGGTCGATAGATCACTTGGAAAGTTTGTCTTTTTTTTTTTTTTTCTTCTTTTTCCCCTATTCTTTTTTTTTTAGTCGGTATATCAGCTAACATCTCGCTAGCAAGTCGTTCGTTGTATAAAGTTGTGGTGTATGCCAATCGCAGGGACGCTCATTCATTTTGGGGCAATTTCTGATCTTTGCCCCGCATGTCAAAATCCCCCGCGAAACCAACTCACTCCAACAAACTACAACCACTCTTATTCTCCATTTCCTGACTCCTAGATTCAATTGAGCTCGTTTGAATTAACCCATTTCTCTCCTTGCAGTCGATTCTATTTTCCCATTTTGGAATTTACATAATGACAACGGTAGAGCTCACCACTGAGTTTGTTGAATGTGCACTCGGCCAATCGGGTCGCATGGGCAAGAAGCCCCTAATTGTGGGCGTCAGCGGTCCGCAGGGCTCGGGGAAACTGTACTTGGCCCACCATTTGGTCGCGAGCTTGAGGGCACGCGGCTGGTCTGCCCTCGCCCTACTGTTAGACGACTTCTACTTGACTTACGACCAGCAGTGCAAGGTGACCGCCCAGGCGGCTGCGCGCGGTAATAAGTTGCTTCAGGGCAGAGGGCTACCAGGGACTCACGACGTGGAATTGTTGCAACGTGTGCTCGATACCCTTGAAGCCGGCGCCCCGGTGGATGTTCCCATATACGACAAAAGTGCACATGATGGCCTTGGAGACCGGTCGCACGAGTGGATAAATGTACCTGGGCCAGTGGACGTGGTGGTTCTAGAAGGGTGGTTCGCAGGGTTCTGCAGTATATCCGGCGCCCAAGTTGAGGCCGCAGTGGAAGCTGCAGGACCGGGCTCAACCCTCAAGCAGCACCCAGTGGCACATTTGCTTGAGATGAATACAGCGTTACGAGAATGGGCCCACATCTGGGCACGTCTCGATCGGTTCGTATATTTGCAGACGCTGTCGCTCGAAAATGTGTTCCGATGGCGCCAGGAACAGGAAGACGACTTGTTAGCCCGACTGGGGCGCGGCATGGATCCGCAGGCGGTACGTCGTTTTGTCTTGCGCTATATGCCTGTGTACGAATTGTACTACCATGAGATGTGCAGCCCTGGTCCAGGGCGACTTGGTATTCAGATCGATCTGAATCGACGCGTGATGGCAGTGGTTCCTCCTGCGGGGCATGCTGCTGATACTGCTCTTTCTACTTGCACGTGGCGGAGCCCAGATGCTCTTTAAGCTGAACAATAAAATTCACCTACGGGCACATTTTTCTGTCTTTGTATACATCTGCGTATCTTGTCTAAATTCTTTGTCATCTCCTTGTCTGGACGGTACGATACAGTTCTTCCTCGTGTCTCTACTAGTGATAATTTCTATATCTCTATCTCGCCGTGAACATGGGCCAACGGCATCTTCTCAAATGAACTAAGATTACCAAATACATTGAATCGTTGAGATAGTGAAATTATTATAGTAGATGAACTGAAGTCAACAGGTCATATTTAGCCTACAAAAGAGTCCCCTATCTCAGATACGCTTCTAGTTCATTGCTATACATCAATTTATTTCTGGTACTCGTCAGGGTAAAATATTAACCTCTCAACACCAGCCTCAGTTAACACCACCATGCGCACCACACCTCCTGACAGACCATCCCACTTGATTGCCTCTGAAAGTGCGTTCTTGATGAAAGTCACGCATTCGTCCTTCTCCATCTGTGGGCGCCAGTTTTCGTCACACCAACCATAAATGAATGTCGAGCCTGAGCCAGCAATGGCGTAGTCCTGCTTGTGAATCGATCCACCAATTGGAATAGAATACACCGATCCTTTATTAGCACGGTCATACCCAGCACAGATGATTCCCGCAGACAAGTTGTCCTTGTTGTTGTAACAGATCTCCTGGAACACATTGGCAGCGATTTGTGTCGTTGGTTTCTGTCCAGGCGGTAATTGTGCAGCATACATTTGCAAATGGTATTTGACAATGTCTGCAACAGCCTGCGTGTCTGCTGCTGAACCTGACCGGCAACAGTATATGGTATCGTGGATTTGAGTCAACTTGTCGGAAACGCGATTGGCGATGTAAGTGCCTGTGGTTGTACGGGAGTCTGCGCCGAGAATCACACCGTCCTTGAATGTGACGGCCATAATAGACGTACCGAGCGAGACCTCGCCTTTTTTTAAGTGGTTGATGTCGACAGAGATTCCGTTCATGGTTGATATGGAATGGAAACTGGCTCCTACTCTGATTGCCACTGCGTATGCGATGCACGTGAGTGGCGGCACGTGTGCATGGTACTCTAGCGGATGTTGTATTGACAGTGGTGAAACGGTTGATTCTTTTCGACTTTGGACATGAAACCAGGCTTTTAAGTATGTATGGATATACTCTTTTCTTGATATTGTCCATCTTTGGCTTCTATGAGGACGTGCCAATGTGAATACTGATGGTTTGGCTAGGGCCACATTTACCCAGTGTTCCCGCCCAATTGCAACTATTTTTGCCGGAAAAACGTCTCATCTTCATCTTCATTGAAATAAGTGACTAATTGCCAAAATGATAGCAGTTTTTTTGGCTTAGCTTTTAACATGGAGAGCCCGTTTCCGCTCATGTCGCGATGCTCTTAAGTATGGGCCAACTACGTGTGCAGAAAAAAAAAAAAAGCAGTATACAAAATAAGATAAGTGACGAAAACCAACTATTCACAAATCGATAAAGTCAAATTGCTATTAAACTAAAGATCAATTCCTGTTTTAATGGACATACATTTCCCAATTTGGAAGGCTTTGTTGCCGAGGTACAGGTGTCACCTAATTTAGGGCCGCGCCGCACATGCACACATCATAGGTACACATTTTCTTCATCTGACACAAGACTCCTTCTGTCAGCAGAATTCGGTCAACACGGCTCATTCCTTTATTGAGGAGTACTACTGGTTTTATTCTCCGTCACTCATTATTTTGGATTTTTAGTGTTTGATATTTCTTGACAGTGACATACTCTTGGAAATTGGACATGATTCTGCGAACAATGATCCCACTATTCGGGGCAATTTTGTGGATGTTTTTAGCAGCCACGGGCTTTTCCGCTTCAGTAGCTGTGGGTCTTACTCCCTCCGAGCTTGAACACCTCCAAAATGATCCTCCTGTTTCTCATAAAGTGATGTTTAACGTGATCAGCGGTAAGGACCGTCAATCCATAGGTACCATCACAATTGCAGTGTTTGGAGACACAGTTCCAAAAACGGCAGCCAATTTTGTTGGCTTGGCATCTCTGTCCCTTGGGTACGGCTACGGTGGGACACGTTTTCATCGTGTGAGTCGAGACTTTGTGGTACAAGGCGGTGACTTTGAGCGGGGCGACGGCACTGGAGGCTACTCCATTTACGACCAAAGTCTGTTCCCCGACGAAAACTTTATTATCAAGCACAACAAGCGTGGACGTGTCTCTATGGCTAATGCGGGCCCAAACACCAACGGTGCACAATTTTTCATCACCACTACTGAACAGGCACCTCATCTTGACGGCAAGCACGTTGTTTTCGGCCAGGTGATCTCCGGATTTGATGTCTTGGAACAGATGAACAATGTGGCTAGGGACTCAAATGATCGTCCTCTCGATGATTTGGTTATTGACGAGCCACGCGTGATACCCGTAGACTCCACCGGCCACGGTGCTGATGCGGTGCTGGGGACAGACCCTGTTGTTGTTTCCGGCGGCTCTTATCGGTTCTTTATGTTCCTCTGTCTACTCTCTGCAAGTTTCTATGGTGCAGTACAGTGGAACCGTCGCCGTAGAAAAGTTGTCATCACAGGGTTCCGCTCTATGTGAGCTCCTTGCTTCCTTGCATACTTACTTACTTATTTGATTACTTTCCACTAAAATTATTCACCAAGTCATCTTACCTGCTTTCAGTCATTTTCAAATCCTTGTCCTCGTTTCCCATTTCTAAGTTCACAACCAATTATGCCTACTTCCTGTGTCACCCATCAGGTGTGGGTGGCTATATGCACTACATGAGCGTATTAAACTGTCATGAAGCTGCGGTGCAGCAATACGTTTCTCCATATCATTAATTGCACTATGGTAGTTAGAAATAGACTGACTTATAAAAAATATACAGTACCCTTCAGCTTCTACTACGTTCCTGGAACGTTCCACTTCTACTGTAATGTTAGTGCACGTGATTGTAGTCACGTGAATATGGTTCGGTAGTACAAACTACGCGATGGGTAGACTCGTTGTATTCGGTCTTTATGTCTGAGTTTCCAATTGTGGTGGTCAAAAATCTCCCTTACAACGCGTCTACAAGCCTGCTTTATGATGTCTTTGGTCGTTTTGGCCATGTGCACCAGCTCCGAGTCTCAGACGGTCTGGCCCCAGCGGGTACTTGCTATGTGGTGTACTCCTCACGTGAAGCTGCTCTACGGGCGGCACAGGAATTGAACGGTGTCAACTTTCAGTCACGTTATCTTGTAGCACATATGTACTCTCCCGACCGTGAAGTTGTGAGGCAACTACAGGCAGAGGCGGCTGAAAGAAAGCCCGTTACAGAGACCAGTTGATGATCAAATCGCACAGTGGAGATAGCGTACAACACCATCAAAAAGAATACATGACTTGGATTCAGTTCTTGCTTGTTGAGGCTTGTAATTGTGGATACTACTGAATACTGAAGCTTCTGGTTGCCAGGACTACTGATTTTGTTGCTTTGCATTTGATATAGTCAGGATGTCCCCTGGTTACTTGCTATGGCCCACAGAGTGGGGTATCAGTTTCTTTTGTCGGCCATATTTGATTGTTTTCTAAGGACTAAGAATCCATAGTAAGCGTATCTTACTCGGACACAGTTTGAAGGAGTTTACCTACGAATTCCTGGTAGTATCATGCGTGGTCGTTGCTTATTCTCCATGTTGAACTTCGGAAAGATCTAGCATCAATTGAGCCTGTGTGTCGGCTTCAGTCACATCTGGCTCCGCTTAACAAATGCTGAAAGTGAGTTCCAGCGGAGATTGTTGCTCGTTCAGTCAACCGAATGCCATCGTTGGTTATGCCATCGTCTCAGATAATCATTAAATTGCATCGGTGTGTCTGTTTTTGCGTTTTCTGTTCTTTTAAATCCGTCCTGGTCACCATTGCATCTGAAAAGATCGCCTACGGCGGCTGTTGGTCTTGAGACATGCACTACTGTTGTGATGCATATCGGATCGAATACACGGATGAACCCCGCCACATTGAGCGTCTTGATTGTTTTGAAGTTGTAGTCAGCTGTAATTATTTCTTCCCTTTCCTAGTCAGCAGTATCGATCTCTTCCATTTTATAGTGAGTGGTTCTATAATCCATAGTTTCAAGCGTTTCTATCTTCATGGCTCTCTACAGCAGGATGCCGTCCCAATGCCTGTGCCCAATATAGCTTAACTCTACAAAAACAACAGATCTTAGATATATTTTGGATTCTTCAGGATTCTATAAACTACACAGCAACAGACACAAGTCCCAACGCGTAATAAGCGGACAAGCCAGTAAATACAAACGCAGCAATCTTGAGTACCTTTTTCCAGTAGCTGACCGGGGTGTACCGGTATCTAACATAAATGTTAGTACGGGAGTGGTGGTCTTGTAAGTCCTTGAAGTGGAGAGACACCTTCACGTGACCTTCAGAAACATCAAGGTAGCTCTTAAAGTTGCCAGTCAGATTGTTAACAGCAAGAACTGGACTGCGAATGTCCACCACTTCAGCACCTTCGGGCAAGTACACATTGAAGTCAACATTGTCATAATAAATTTCGTGAAGAGAGTTGACAAGAGGGAAACGTGCAATGTAGGTGTGAGGATGGCCTCTGACGTGGCGCACAAAGTTTTCCAAACGGTTGTTCCAACCCATGGTGAAGTTGTAGTGCCAGCCTCCGAAAAGTGGAAAACGAGGAGTGAACACAAGCAGGCCTGGCATATGTCTGTGAGTCAGTACCGCGCCAACTTTATCTGTGAAGTAGTAGTTCTCGAATGGGCGAGCTGGGTCCTCTACGTACAACAATTGAGCAAGAGCATGGTGATCACGCATCAAATCATAACGACCACGGAGCCACTCCAAACGCGAGAATCCGGATTTGAGTTTTGCACCAGAATGGGTGAGTTCGTAGTAATCTTCAGTTTGCACGACACCAACATCCGATGCAGGCAACCAAACGTTACGTTCTAACTTAACGGTACGTGTCAAAGGACGGGAGTGTTCGTAGACAAGTCCCATTGGCAGAATAGAACGAGGAGGCAATGTTTCAAAGTAAGGGCCATACGTCAACATTTGTGCTTCCTTCTCAACATGGCCAGATAATTTTGGTGCGCCTTCAGTAGCAGGTGGTGCCGACGACAATTCCATTTCCTGGCCAACATTAAAGCCAGAAAAGCCAAGGCTGTACTGGTGGGTCTCGTACTCGGAGAATGGCAACTTGTTAGCACGGAGCAACAACTTCTGCTTCTCATTAAGCTCGATTTTCTCTGGGAAAGGTTCCAAAGTGTTTGTGTACGCGTACAGCACCTTAAATTCAATTGCAGTATCTGGCGCTACAGGGATCGGGAAAGTGAGATTGAAAACGCCTGGCAGCACTTCAACTGGGTGCAAGTTCGCAGTTTGGTCCATCAACAACGCAGCAATGGATGACACAGAAGGAATAGCACCAATCCCGTCGTTAATAAGGAACGTGTAGGTGTCTTGGGGTTCGGAGCCAATATTTTTGGCTTCAATGAGATTGGTCTCTTTCACGTATGGCCGAGCAAGCGACACCTCACGGGTGTAACGCACGTTTTCCCATGTGACGTCTGTAGCATATACAACGGCCATGAGTGCCGTAAATACGTGCATCCACATCCACAACATTTTGGCGTATTAGTTTTGATCACTAGGTTGACACCTGGCAATATTTGGGCGAGTGCAGGCGCGCGAAAAAAGGCCGACTGCACATAGATTCATGATAGTACGTTGTATGTAGTATTGTATCAGTTGGTTCCCCAGAATTTCAGACACCGAGTTACTTCTGGTGATTGTGAAGGTTGTAATGTAAAAATGTAACTATTGCTAGTGAGCAGAGTGTATAAATTTTTTTGAAGTTTCTCTTTTTATTTTTATTCCCCTACTTCATTTTCGTCGTTTTGGCCTTTAATGTAATGGCCTTGTCTCCCCATGGCTAAAGTACTGTCTATGGCCTGGGATGACACCTAAGATTGAGAGGACAAAGTTAGATACGAACGGTTGTTATGACCTCTTCCTAACTCAATGTTGCTTTTTCTCCAGATCTAGAAATCTTACTACTGTTGATCGTAGTTTGGTCACGTGCGCCAGCAATATAGTGGTGCTCAGTGACGCTGAGGCATGATGGGACATTAAAAAAGAAGACAAATAACGAGGAAAACAAAACATAGGATGATAAGATGGCGTGTTTTTTATGGTCGTTTTTTTGCTTCTTTTCTTTTTTTTCTTTCCGTCTTTCCAGTCGCTTTCCGTCTTTCCAGTCGATCGTCAAGTACTAAACTTTAATTAGACGCGGGAACCATGCGCGTGGCCCAGAAAGATTTACACAGATCTACCAACTGAAGCCAGGAAAGACGTTCTATGAAATTTTTTGAGTGATTGGGTTTTTACATTGAAGGCATCGTATTAGCTATTTTCAGTCTTGTTGATTTTTTTTTCCCTCTTTCTTTCTTAGGGTGGCCCAGCTTCTTACATGTATCTGATGGGTGATTACGCATTTTTCACTCGTTTTCGCCCTCCTCTACAAAAAGGCCTAAACTAACTGCAAAAATAAAATACAAAGAAAACCTAAAGACGAACTCGGTACACTCGGCATTGCTCTAGATTCTGAACTCTAAATGTGACACCATTTGCTTCTTCACCAACGGATCGATGCAAAAAGTCAACCGTAATGTTGCTTCCGGTCACGTGATCCAAATGAATAGACATTGAGCCAGCACCGGACAAGCAATACATGAGAATTACAGCCTTAGCCAGTTACTTTGAGATATTCTGCCGTGTGATCATGGGACCCCCACCTAGCAGCCATCAGACAAAGAATGAAGCAAAAGAGAAGAGGAACAGTAATTCGGGTCCTGCCATTGATCCGACTGTCTGCAGGTGCGACGTTTGGTGAGCTTGCGGCCAAAAAACAATTCGAGCAATAGACTTGCCACTTTCGCCCAAGCACATCCCCATCTTTATTTGGTCGCCAGCGTTATAGGAGCAGTGACAAGAACCCATTCCTTGTTTCGACAAGCACTCCACTCCTACTTTCCGTCGTCCCCCCTCTTTTCCTCCATGTCTCTTCAAGATCTTATTCCAGTGGTAAACAAGCTCCAAGACATTGTCACCTCCACACAATTAGCGGACATTGATTTACCGCTTTTGGCGGTGGTTGGCTCTCAGTCTTGTGGTAAGTCGTCGGTGTTGGAAAATATTGTTGGCAAAGACTTTTTGCCTAGAGGTACAGGCATTGTTACCCGTCGTCCATTGGTTTTGCAGTTGATCAACGTTCAAAAGGAAGACCCGCTTGTGCAAAATTACAAAGGGGATTCTTCAAGTGGCTACTCTTCAGCTCAGTCAAATGAGGTCAATTTAGAGGAGCATCTTAGAAAACACGCCAACGGCTCCAGCTCTAGCGTGGGTACTACCTCTGAGACTCCTACTGAATGGGGTGAATTCTTGCATATTCCTAACAAACGTTTTTATAACTTCAGTGACATCCGCCGTGAAATTGAAAATGAAACTGCTCGTATTGCTGGCTCCAATAAAGGAATCTCTCGCTTGCCAATCAACTTGAAGATATATTCTGATAAAGTCTTAAATTTGACCTTGGTGGATTTGCCTGGACTTACCAAAATCCCCATTGGCGATCAGCCAAGTGATATTGAAAAGCAAACAAGGAGTTTGATTTTGGATTATATTGCTAAACCAAACTGTATTATTTTAGCTGTTTCGCCTGCAAACGTGGATTTGGTTAACTCTGAATCCTTGAAATTAGCCCGCCAGGTTGATCCTACCGGTAAACGTACAGTCGGTATTTTGTCCAAGCTTGATTTGATGGACCAAGGTACTAATGCAGTGGATATTTTGCGTGGAAGCGTATACCCATTAAAGTTGGGGTTCATTGGTGTAGTGAACCGCTCCCAGCAAGATATTCAGGAGAACAAGCCTTTGGAGGATTCTTTATTTGCAGAACAACAATTTTTTCTCAACCACCCCGCTTACCGGTCAATGGCCAGCAAGTGCGGTACCCGCTATTTAACTGTCACTTTGAACAAGATTTTGATGAACCACATCCGCGAGCGTTTACCTGACATAAAGGCACGCCTCAACACTTTGATGGGTCAAACCGAGCAAGAATTGGCCTCGTATGGTGACTTCCCTACCACAAACGAGAGCGCAGAAAACAGAGCAGCGTTGCTCTTGAATTTAATGACAGGATTTGCCAACACATTTGTCAATTCCGTCGATGGTACTGCTCTTGATGATGTTTCCATCAAGGAGTTGTGTGGAGGTGCTCGCATTTACTATATCTTCAATGAGGTTCTTGGCTCACTGTTAGCTGCCATCAATCCTACCCAAAACTTATCTGTCAAGGACATTCGTACAGCTATTCGCAACTCTTCAGGTCCAAGACCATCATTGTTTGTTCCCGAATTGGCGTTTGATTTATTGGTGAAACCCCAAGTCAAGTTGTTGGAAGAACCTTCCCGCCGTTGTGTTGAGATGGTGTATGAGGAATTGATGAAGATTGTCCACAGCATTTGCAATGCCAGTAGCAGCGTCGAAATGAACAGATACCCCAAGTTGCAGGCAAAGCTCATGGAAGTGGTGTCAGATTTGTTACGTGAGAGACTTGGTCCTACAATCAAATACGTTGAGTCGATGATTGAGATCCAACAAGCATATATCAATACTAATCATCCTAACTTTGTCGGTGCTGCTGAGGCAATGGCAATTGTGGTGGAAGAAAGACGTCGTCTGCGCGAAATGGAGCTGAAGTCTAAATTGAAACTTGCGACACAAAGAATATTGAGCAAGTCGGCCCATAGAAGCAGTGGAGAGAATGTCGACGAAGATGAGGAAAACAACGAGAAGGATGAAAAAGATCTCGATGTGAGCCAGATTGACGACGAAGTCAAACCTACACCGCGCCACAAAAGAAGCGACTCCAACCGCACGGTCATGTCAATGTTATCGGACGCCACATCATCTCATGCCCATGCACAAGAATCATACTTCAACTATTTTTTCGGTAAGGACCCAGTGATGCATCAACAGCAGATGCAAGCACAGGCACAATTGAATCCAACCCCTTTCAAATTCCCTCACTCCCAGGAACAAACATTGCAATTTAACAGCAATTTTGTCAACGGAACTCTCAGCCACGACATGAAAATGTTGGCTGTAGAAAAACACATTGCTAATGGCCACGCACATGGTGTTAGCCACCATGAATTTGAAATGCCTGCTAGAACAGTTGCGGAGGATGACATTCTGGAGCTCAGCGAGCGTGAACAATTGGAATGCGAATTGATCCGTCGTTTGATTGTGTCGTACTTTGGAATCGTCCGTGAAACCATACAAGATCAAGTACCAAAAGCAATCATGTGCATGTTGGTCAACTACATCAAGGTTCACATTCAAAATAGACTAGTGGTCAAGTTGTACAATGAGCAATACTTTGATGAATTGCTCCAGGAGGACGAAACCATCCAGTTGGAAAGAGAAAAATGTCTAAACTTGTTGAAGACGTACAGAGAGGCTTCGAGGGTCATCAGCGATGTTGTTTGAATTTTTATATTTTGTACATAACCCCACCACCTGAAATTTTACACAGCAAAAGACAATATCACCGTTGTGGACGATGTAGGACAAACAATTTTAGACTGTCTGTCAGCCGATTGTTGAGCACAGAAACAGGCTTAAGCTTGTAGGCGATGGATTTCTTATCATCCACACTTAGTGAATTCTCCTCCTCCTCATTGGCATGGAATGAGAACTGAAGCTCCTTCTTAAGTAAATTGAATTGGCTGGACTCATTCTCAGATACCGTGATGTTCTTCTCATTCAAAAATGCAACATCATCGGGACGAGCCAACCTTCCCATCTTGTATCGTAAATTGGCCAAATACCCTAACGAAAGAGATACTTTACACTTCCAATTGTTACCAAGAGTCCGTTGTACTTTTGAATTTTTAGTAGTACTTCTTTTGTCAAAAAGCTCTCTGAAAGGGACATTGAAAAGAATGTCATTTAGCTGATCTCTGATGTCTTCAATAAGGTTTTTCGAGTCGTGGTTAGAGAGTCTGATCAGACTAACCGAGGACAATTTAATGATGGAATTATCATTGATCTCGACTCGACTGCTCAGAAGTATTTGCTTCCGATTGACGAATATTCGGGCTGGGACACAGCAGTGCTTATTTAGTTGGACAAATGTGAATGTTGCTGGCATTTACTTAGTGAATGAATGAGTATTCTTGCATATGAGGGCATGTTGTTGACTAGAGATCGATAGTGGTCAACTAGTGGTCAAATCACTACAAGCTGTTAAGCGCAGTGGCGCAGTGGAAGCGCGCAGGGCTCATAACCCTGATGTCCCAGGATCGAAACCTGGCTGCGCTAAGTTTTCTTTTTTCATTCCGTTTCAACATTGTGTGCAGGACTTCCATTATTTTCTCTATGGACATATCTCACTAGCTTCTCCTTTTTTCTTTTTCGATTTTCAATCGTAAATAAGGTTTTTTCTAATAATTTCATGCTTTTTTGATCACATTATAGCTCATGTTCTGCGTCTACCGTATACGTTCTCCCTTCTGTAGTTGACACCTTTATATATATTTATCACCAACCGAATTTACCTGCATATAAAACGCGAATATCTTTGATTAACGTGTCTACAACTTGTCAAACACCGAAACCATAGCTTTTTCTTTTCCACAAATGGTAAGTAATGACATGCGAGAAGCAATCTAGTATATGTTTAAAATAATTATACTAACATTTAAGGCCGTTCAAACACTTAGGCAAAAGGCTGCCAATGCTAAATTTGCAAAGATCAATACCAACAAACAAGGTAAGCCAAGAACTAAGTCCGAAGCGGTTCAGTTCCCAATATCCAAGGGTTGGATTTTTGTTTTAGCATTTTTGGTTTGTGGTGGAGCTGTTCTTGAGATCCTCAGATTGTTTTTCTGAGCTGGGTTCCGGAGAAACGTTCGTGCTTTCTCGAGCGCAGGGTTCGCTATGATTTTGCAAATACTTAATAAATAATATTCCATGTTTGGGACCGACAAAACCTGACTCCATTATTAGCTTTCAATCAATTTCTTTTTTTTTTTTTTTTTTGAACACCTTTTTGATTTTATTTTCCCTTTCTTTCATATTTTTGTTTTCCCACAGACCTGTTATAGTTATTGAAGAATGTCCTCCTCATAGTCAACCACAGGATTAATCTCCAATCCCTCCGTTAAGTCCTGTAAAACTTGGGATGTACCGAGAGGTGACGGACTCTCAGAGGAACACTGGAATTCAAACAGATGCAGAGGAATACCCATACCAAAATGCTCAAATGTTTCATAGAATTTGACATCACCTTCGTCGCCAAAATCATACGTTGCGAACTCGATATTGTTCATATTAATCAAGCTCAAATGAGGAGCACATGTTTCAATTTCTGTCTGAGATAAAGGAGTGTCGAGGTTCAACAGCGTTGAAATTTCTGGCGTTCGACATAATCGAGGAATATTCGAAAACAATTTGGACTTTGTCTCACCCTCATTGTAGCTGGAATCACTACCAGGAATTGGTTGCAGTGGGAGCACGTACTTAAAGGTATGATTCCCATTTAGAGGAGAAAGGAGTCGCAAGTTATTGTCGCTGTCAAGGAATGCTAGCTGCAGTAAAACCTGAATCTTGTCATATTCAGTAGGAAATTTAGCAGACGGAGGATCGGGCGGCATGTTTGATAACTTAGGAAGGCTGAAAAACTTAACTGCATTGACAGACAGAAGAATCCATGAATCCAAAAAATGCGGCGTGGAAGGAACTGTCGAATCACTTGAGTCGAGCATGTTGGGATAATTATTAATCTCATTACTTCCCGAAAGATAGTTGACGTTGTACCAGTGGATTGACCCAGACTTCCTTGTAATACACCCAAATCCGAGGTTTGTACCCTTGATTCCTTCCGAGCCACAGTCATTAAGAAACCAGAAAATATCCCGTATGCTGGCACTAGTTTTTCCACGCCTGAACTTTCCCACAAAAGAAATCCCACTGGGTAACTTACATAGATCCCACATGTAAAGGTTGTCACCTTTCTGACTAGCATGTACCAAATGCAAGTCATAAGGACTAAGAGATACATGCGAAATACCTCCAGGCGGCTTGAAATATGCCATTGTACGTCCATTAGCAAGATCCATTACCTTAAGTACTCCACTGGCAGGCGTAGAGAATGCATGTGTTTTAAGCTTGTCTGCAGTGGAGTACAAGGCCCTGCTGAAACTTGAACTAATGCTAGCTATCAGGTTTTCCGAAGATTTCTCTTTGTTTGATTCTGCCCGCGCCTTCCAATACTTGCGGACCTTGCTGGCACTTAACTCCGATATTTTGAATAAACGATCAGCGGCAGTAGTCGAAACAGATGACAAGACCCTCGCGAGGAGCGGACCAGCTGGAGGAAGTCTGACAGGCGTATAGTAGTTTTTCGTTGTTGCATCGGCATTTGACCTCATAAGCTGCGAATAGTATTGAGTTTCCTTCTTCGTTGGGCTGTAAACTAGCCAACTGCCGACAAGATCAATCACAGGTTCATCATCAGAAACAGCCGTCTTGAGTACAATGGCCTCATTGGAAACCTGAATTGGGCTAAGAATAGACAAGCAGGCATGATGAAAGGTACTAGGGATGATGCCATTTGAGTTTGCCTCCTGCAAAAGTAATTTTTCATCCGCCTTCACCTGGTAAACATGAACGAAACCCGTTGAACTTGCAACCACAACATACTTCGAACTGGCTCGCAACAGCAAGCGGCCTTGTAAATACAGAGGCAATACAATTTTTTGCCATTGAACGGTAGTGCTGACGATAATTGATCTCTCTCCAGACTCTACCATCTCCACTAGAACAATAAAAAAGGACCTGTCTGCTACAGTAATCCACTTCATATCAAAAAGATGACAGTCCCCCACTTCCATCAGTGAAACAAGCGACAAGCAATTACCACTATTTCGCCATTGATTCTCGTTTCTTGTAGGTTCTCCTTCTTGTGCAGCACTTGGCTCTTTGGTGCCCGCACCAGCCGTGCTCACTGTACTCGTCCCCTGACTTGACGCACGTTCCTCCCAATCCCAAACTTCAAAGACATGTTCTTCGGCATACCATAGAAAGAGCTCGCCCGAAGGTCCATTAGAAACTGTCAGAGCTCGATTAATAGCACATTGCACCTCAGATCCATTTGCTGTATTAGGATCAGTTGTCTCTCCCTTACGTGGATCGGTAATAGCAGCCAGCTTAATCTTCTGCCACGTGGCACTCGAAGTTCCAAGCCGCTGGCCCCTCTTGGGGTTAGTAAGACTAATTGTTAGTTTTGGCAGCCATCAATATCTCCGGGTTGTGGGTTTACATACACTTTGGTGAGTTTGACTCCCGAGGTCATTACCGAGGATAAATGATAATAATTGGACTCCACGTATAGGAACAGAAGTTAAGAAGCTTTCCTCGGGAATGGGAAAAATATATAGGCGTGGAAATAATGGAATAATAGATTTAAATGTTTTTGCCAGATGATGGGGAAGAAAATAGTAGTAGGAATCGCAACAATCGGATCCTGATAGCCAAAATTGAAGGCGCATTATCAGGATACCTGGGGACTGCATACAAACAAGCGAATTTTGTTATCAAAAAATGTGTTTCGGATAGGAAACGCTCATGGAAAGTGTCAGGGACAAAGAGTAAAGCTAATAATACAGACAATATAAAACACAAAAAAAGATTTGG
Source organism: Clavispora opuntiae (assembly GCA_030574075.1). Lineage (NCBI taxonomy): Eukaryota > Fungi > Ascomycota > Pichiomycetes > Serinales > Metschnikowiaceae > Clavispora > Clavispora opuntiae. The sequence goes on along the minus strand of JAJMEJ010000017.1, from coordinate 53,718 downwards.
AAAAAGAAAATGCGCAAGCCCGGAATCGAACCGGGGGCCCAACGATGGCAACGTTGGATTTTACCACTAAACCACTTGCGCTTATTGTTGTTTGGAATCCATGTGGAGATCAGTTAACCACGTATTAACTATGCAGGAAATGACCAAAATATTATATGTACAAAACCACCTTGACACATTAAGACATGAACCAATATAATAGAAAAAGCAAAAAGGAAACTGCGCAAGCCCGGAATCGAACCGGGGGCCCAACGATGGCAACGTTGGATTTTACCACTAAACCACTTGCGCCTGTTTGTGAAGGAAATGTTTGCAAAGTAAACATAGCATCTTTAACAGACGATGGAGATCCAAGTCACGCCAGTCTTTTTTGCTTTTTTTTTTTTTTTTCGCAATTGACATAGTGATTGTTTACAAAATATGGATCAATTAAATAGTCCTGTGACAAGACACGATTCGCTTTCCGAAAAAGGCGGGTCTAACAGGGTGGAGTTGATCAGTTTGTTCTTCCAACTGCGAAAGTGTTCTCTTAAACCATTTTAGACTGGAAGTAAACGAATACTCTCAGGGCAGACGAGAAGGCATACGCGTTGGAATTCTTCTACGGAGAATTTCGTATCAGCGTATATTTGATAACGTATATTGACAGAGAACGAAAAAAAAATTGTGCGAAAACGCTTCTTTTATATCAATAATTGTTGTGCCGGGTAACCTCGCATTGATAGGCTACTTAGACCTAAATAGGCACCATCGCCAAACTTGGCTACAATCAAAGAAGGGATGTGTTGGTTTCGACTATAAGATTGCAGCTGTGCCAATTCTCTTTTTCATTTCTCTTGTCTGGTTCTCCACTCCTATTCCCACTGACACATCTTTGGTAATTCAAAGTATACCTGCATACAATGTCTTCGCCATCGGCCTCACAATTGACCATCAACGAGTTCAACATATTTAACCCAGCATCTTGGATCTATCCGGCACACAACATATGGACCCTCTTCCGCGCGTACAAATGAGAGAAGTCAAATGCCCTGCACAGAGTGTATGTTCAAAATTTGTTGGTGCAACCAATTACTCGCTTGCTGGATGGGTCAAAGCATACAATCCACTGCTTCTCTGTGCAGGACAAACAGAAAGAATCCCAACATTAGCACCCAAATCCAACCTTTAGTCAATACTGCACACTACATGTAAGCCAGTATATATCGCATCGGCGCATCCCAATTTCTTTCCCGAGAAGTTGACGCTCCCTGTTCCATTTTAATATCCAAACCCCTATTATTATTTCATAGTAATTTATCACAATGAGACCAGAAGTTCAACAGGAGCTCTCACACACTTTATTGACCGAATTGTTGGCCTACCAATTTGCCTCTCCAGTTAGATGGATCGAGACCCAAGATGTTTTTTTGAAAGAGCACAACACAGAGCGTGTGGTTGAAATCGGTCCTTCGCCCACGTTAGCCGGAATGGCGTCTAGAACAATCAAAGCCAAATACGAGTCTTATGATGCTGCCTTGTCTTTGCAGCGTCAAGTTTTGTGCTACGCGAAGGATGCAAAGGAGATTTACTACACACCAGATCCAGCCGACATTGCCCCACCTGCTGCTATGGAGGAACCAGCCGCTCCAGCCGCTCCAGCTGCTGCTGCTACTCCAGCCACTCCAGCTCCAGCCGCTGCTCCTGCCCCAGCTGCCGCTTCAGCCGGTCCAGCTGCTTCCATATCCGACGAGCCAGTCAAGGCTTCGCTACTCTTACATGTGTTGGTTGCCCAAAAATTGAAGAAACCATTAGAATCTGTGCCAATGGGTAAGGCAATTAAGGACTTGGTTAACGGTAAATCCACTGTGCAAAACGAGATCTTGGGTGATTTAGGTAAAGAGTTTGGTTCGACTCCAGACAAACCTGAAGACACTCCATTGGAAGAATTGGCAGAGCAATTCCAAGACTCATTCAATGGTCAATTAGGTAAGACCTCTACCTCTTTAATCGGAAGATTGATGGCTTCCAAGATGCCTGGTGGATTCTCCATCACCGTTGCCAGAAAATACTTGGAGACCAGATATGGTTTGGGTGCAGGAAGACAAGATGCTGTTTTGTTGACAGCATTGGTCAACGAGCCAGCTTCAAGATTGGCTTCTGATGCCGATGCTAAGGAATTCTTCGACTCTATGGCCCAGAAATACGCTTCTTCCGCAGGTATTTCTTTGGCTTCTGCCGAATCCGGTAGCGCTGGAGGCGCTGCCGGTGGTGCTGTCGTTGACAGTGCTGCTTTGGATGCATTGACCGCCGAGAGCAAGACTTTGGCCAAGCAACAATTGGAAGTTTTGGCCAGATACTTGCAAGTGGACTTGAACAAGGGCGCCAAGTCTTTCATCAAGGAGAAGGAAGCTTCTGTCTTGTTGCAAAAGGAAATTGACTTGTGGGAAGCCGAACACGGAGAATTCTACGCCAGCGGTATTAAGCCAATCTTCTCCTCTTTGAAGGCCAGAACCTACGACTCTTACTGGAACTGGGCCAGACAAGATGTGTTGTCTATGTACTTTGACATCATCTTTGGAAAGTTGACCTCTGTTGACCGTGAAACCATCAACCAATGTATCCAAATCATGAACAGAGCTTCTCCTACTTTGATCAAGTTCATGCAGTACCACGTTGACCACACTCCAGAGTACAAGGGTGAAACCTACCAATTAGCCAAGCGTTTGGGTCAACAATTGATTGACAACTGTAAGCAAGTGATGGATGTCGACCCTGTGTACAAGGATGTTTCCAGAATCACTGGTCCAAAGACCACTGTCGATGCCAAGGGTAACATTGTTTATGAGGAAGCCAACAAGGAGTCTGTTCGTAAATTTGAGCAATACGTTTACGAGATGGCTCAAGGTGGCTCAATGACCAAGCAATCTCAACCAACTATTCAAGAGGACTTGTCCAGAGTGTACCAGGCTATTTCCAAGCAAGCATCTGTGTCTAAGAACACTAAAGTGGAGCTCGAGAAGTTGTACTCTCAATTGGTTGACTTCTTGGAGAATAACAAGGAAATTGAGGTTGACCAAACTACCAAGGTTGCTTTGCAACAACACGCTGGTTCATCTGCTTCCTCAGAGGAAGAGGAGACACCTTCTTCTGACGACGAGATTGCTTCCTTGCCAGACAAGACCTCTATTTTGCAACCTGTCTCCTCCACTATTCCACCACAAACCATCCCATTCTTGCACATTCAAACGAAAACCAAGACCGGTTGGGAATACGACCACAAGTTGTCTTCTATGTACTTGGACGGTTTGGAAAGCGGTGCCGTTAATGGTTTGACCTTCAAGGACAAGTATGTCTTGGTTACAGGTGCAGGTGCTGGTTCTATTGGTGCCGAGATCTTGCAAGGTTTGATTTCGGGTGGTGCCAAGGTTATTGTCACCACTTCTCGTTTCTCCAAGAAGGTCACTGAGTACTACCAAGCCATGTACTCCAGATATGGTGCCGCTGGTTCTACTTTGATTGTTGTCCCATTCAACCAAGGTTCTAAGCAAGATGTCGAGGCTTTGGTCAACTACATCTACGACACCAAGGAAGGTTTGGGCTGGGACTTGGACGCCATCATCCCATTCGCCGCTATTCCAGAAAACGGTAACGGTTTGGACAACATTGATTCTAAGTCTGAATTGGCCCACAGAATCATGTTGACCAACTTGTTGAGAATGTTGGGTGCTGTGAAGGCTAAGAAGACCACTGACACCAGACCTGCCCAAGTTATCTTGCCTCTTTCTCCTAACCACGGTACTTTCGGTTTCGACGGTTTGTACTCCGAGTCCAAGATCTCTTTGGAGACCTTGTTCAACAGATGGTACTCTGAGGACTGGTCCACTAAGTTGACCATCTGCGGTGCCATCATTGGATGGACCAGAGGTACTGGTTTGATGAGTGCCAACAACATCATTGCTGAAGGTATTGAGAAGGTTGGTGTCAGAACTTTCTCTCAAAAGGAGATGGCTTTCAACATTCTCGGTTTGTTGACTCCAGAGGTCACCAACTTGTGCCAAGAACAACCTGTTATGGCTGACTTGAATGGTGGTTTGCAATTTATTGAGAACTTGAAGGACTTCACCTCTAAGTTGAGATCTGATTTGGTCGAGAATGCTGACATCAGAAGAGCAGTTTCTCTCGAGTCTAGTCTTGAACATAAGGTTATCTATGGTGAGAAGGCTGATACTGGCTACCACAAGGTCACCGTTCAACCAAGAGCCAACATGACCTTCTCTTTCCCAGACATGAAGTCATACGACGAAATCAAGAAGGTTTCTCCAGATTTGGAGGGTATGTTGGACTTGGAATCTGTCATTGTGGTTACAGGTTTCTCCGAAGTTGGTCCATGGGGTAACGCTAGAACCAGATGGGAGATGGAAGCTAATGGTGAATTCTCCTTGGAGGGCTGTATTGAGATGGCCTGGATCATGGGCTTGATCAAATACCACAATGGTAACTTGAAGGGAAAGCCTTACAGTGGATGGGTTGATGCTAAGACTCAACAACCAGTTGAAGACAAGGACATCAAGGCCAAGTACGAGGAAACCATCTTGGAACACTCCGGTATCCGTCTTATTGAACCAGAGTTGTTCGATGGTTACGATCCAAAGAAGAAGCAAATGATTCAAGAAGTTGTTATCCAACACGACTTGGAGCCATTTGAGGCTTCTAAGGAAACTGCCGAGCAATACAAACTTCAACATGGTGACAAGTGTGAGATCTTTGAAATTGAGGACTCTGGTGAGTACACCGTCAGAATCTTGAAGGGAGCCACTTTGTTCGTTCCAAAGGCATTGAGATTCGACAGATTGGTTGCTGGTCAAATTCCAACCGGTTGGGATGCCAAGAATTACGGTATTCCAGAAGACACCATCTCTCAAGTTGACCCAATCACGTTGTACGTCTTGGTTTCTACCGTCGAAGCTTTGTTGGCTGCTGGTATTACTGATCCATACGAATTCTACAAGTATGTCCATGTTTCTGAGGTTGGTAACTGTTCTGGTTCCGGTATGGGTGGTGTCTCTGCCTTGAGAGGAATGTTCAAGGACAGATACTCCGACAAGCCAGTTCAAAACGACATCTTGCAAGAGTCTTTCATCAACACCATGTCTGCTTGGGTGAACATGTTGTTGTTGTCCTCATCTGGTCCAATCAAGACCCCTGTCGGTGCCTGTGCTACTGCTGTTGAGTCTGTTGACACCGGTATTGAAACCATCTTGTGTGGTAAGGCCAAGGTCTGTATTGTTGGTGGTTACGATGACTTCCAAGAAGAAGGTTCCTACGAGTTTGCCAACATGAACGCTACTTCTAACGCTATTGACGAGTTTGCACACGGTAGAACTCCATCCGAGATGTCCAGACCAGCTACTACCACCAGAAATGGTTTCATGGAGGCCCAAGGTTCTGGTATCCAAGTCATTATGACTGCTGACTTGGCCATCAAGATGGGTGTTCCTATCTACGCTGTCTTGGCCATGACTGCTACTGCTACTGACAAGATTGGTAGATCGGTTCCTGCTCCAGGTAAGGGTATCTTGACTACTGCTCGTGAGCATCACGGTGACTTGAAGTACCCATCCGCCATGTTGAATGTCAAGTACAGAAACAGACAATTGAAGAAGAGATTGGAGCAAATCAGTGCTTGGGAAGCATCTGAGATCGAGTACTTGACCGAAGAGTCTGAATTGGCTAAGGAAGAGTACGGTGCCGAATTTTCTGTCTCTGAATTCTTGCGTGAAAGAACCGAAGAAATTCACCGCGAGGCTAAGAGACAATGTGCCGATGCTAAGAAGCAATGGGGTAACTTCTTCTACAAGAGCGACCCAAGAATTGCTCCTTTGAGAGGTGCCTTGGCTACTTTCGGTTTGACCATCGATGACTTGGGAGTTGCTTCTTTCCACGGTACTTCTACTAAGGCTAACGACAAGAACGAGTCTGCCACTATCAACGCTATGATGAAGCACTTGGGTAGAACTGAAGGTAACCCAGTGTTTGGTGTTTTCCAAAAGTACTTGACCGGTCATCCTAAGGGTGCTGCAGGTGCTTGGATGTTGAACGGTGCTATCCAAATCTTGAACAGTGGTATCGTTCCTGGTAACAGAAACGCTGACAACGTGGACAAGGTTATGGAAGACTTTGAGTACGTGTTGTACCCATCCAGAACAATCAAGACTGACGGAATCAAGGCCGTTTCTGTCACTTCTTTCGGCTTCGGCCAAAAGGGTGCTCAAGCCGTTGTCGTCCATCCAGACTACTTGTTCGCTGTCTTGGACAAGGGTACCTACGAGAACTACGCTTCTAAGGTCTACGCCAGAAACAAGAGAGCCTACAGATACATGCACAATGCGATCACCAGAAACACTATGTTCGTTGCCAAGGACAAAGCTCCATACGCTGACGAATTGGAACAACCAGTTTACTTGGACCCATTGGCACGTGCCGAAGAAAGCAAGACTGGATTGGTCTTCAGTAAGAAGGGCGTGCAATCCAACAAGAGCTACGTCTCCAGCGTTGCTGATGCCACTTCCAAGGCCTTGCTGTCCTTAAACAAGGGCTCCAAGGGTGTTGGTGTTGATGTTGAATTGCTTTCTGCTTTGAACTTGGAAAATGAGACTTTTGTTGAGAGAAACTTCACTGCTGCTGAAATTGAGTACGCTTCTAAGTCTTCTTTCCCACAAGCGTCGTTCACCGGAACTTGGTCTGCTAAGGAGGCTGTGTTCAAGGCCTTGGGTGTTAAGTCTCAAGGTGCTGGCGCTGCTTTGAAGGATATTGAAATTGTACGTGACAACAACGGAGCTCCTAAGGTTGTGTTGAGTGGATCCGCTAAGGATGCTGCTGCTAAGGCTGGCGTCAAGAACGTCAGCGTCTCTATCTCCCACGATGACTTCCAAGCTACTGCTGTTGCATTGAGTGAATTCTAAGAGCCTGAGGAACTTCTGAGTTAGCTTTTCATATATTTAATTTTAACACACGAATATAAAATCCTTGATTGTAAACAGATAAAATACTTTCAGTAGGAAACGACCAATCCACACAGCCTAATACACATACAGGCTTATAGTTGAATCTAACAAAATAGATAATTGCTCCTGCACACAAGGGAACCCCATTATCGCGCACAAGAAATCCCACCGAGAGAATAGACAACACATTCACCACCTCATTTGAAAGACAAACCCACCGGACAAGAAACCAGTACACCATCTTTGCCCAAGCAGAAAATTCTAATTGAGCATCAACAGGTGAATTGTGAACGTGTAAATAATGAGCGACGATCCAAACGTCGAAACGCCGCCGGTGGAACAGAATGGAGTTTCGGAAGCCAAAGATGGCACATCAGCGGGTTCCGGAAGTCAGGAAAAGATCGCCGAGGAGGCTAATGATTTAAAAAATGGCCAACCGAATGAATCGGATTTTGCACACCGAGGGGAGGAAGTAAACGGAGCCGAATTGGCAAGCTATACAGGCAAATCAGAGGAGGCGAAGAAGTCTGAGAACACGCTGGAACCAGAGAACACGCTGAAATCAGGCAACATGCAGAAATCAGAAAAACCAGAAGAATTAGAAATTTCCGAGAAGACTGAGAAGTCGGATTCAGAGACTGATGCACAATCTGGAGATGCCGAAACCCAACAAAGCCCCGAGAATTCAGCTCCTTCAATGAAACCAAAAGAGCAAACAGAAGAGGAATCTGAACCAAGGGAAAATGAGCCAGAGGAACATAAGCCAGAGGAACATAAGCCAGAGGAACATAAGCCAGAGGAAAATAAGCCAGAGGAACATAAGCCAGAGGAACATAAGCCAGAGGAACATAAACCAGAAGAACATAAACCAGAGGAAAACCAATCTGAGCCTGCGGAGGAAGAATCCAACGGAAATTCTGAGCCGACGGAGTCGAATGGAGTACCAAACGAAAGTACTCAGACAGAAAATGCAGAAGCATCCAATACAAAAGCAACCACTCCTAATAATGTGGAGGCTGGTACTAAACCAACAGTGTCCAGACCAGCAGAACCTGCGCATGCCAAGGTTGAGAACTACCAGATTTTCAAGAAAACATTCGAGGTTATCTTGGCCAGCAAAGAAGCCAATAAGGATGAGCGGTTGAAGGCTGCCACACAGAAGGCGATCGAGTCGCTTGATAACCTGGCATCGCGTGACCCACACGTTCTTTTCGAGGCGCTCAAATTGGCGTGTGACTCTGGTAGCGCCGCCCTTAGAACGCTTGCCGTTGATCTTTTCGCTAAGCTTTTTGACTACGCCATCTTTGAAGACGAATCGGATCGAGTAAGACTTACTGATGCATCTGTTGATGTTATTTCTGCTTGTTTCGATGGAGAAGGAACCGATCCAAATGTGGAAATGCAAGTAGTGAGGGCTCTCATGCACAGCATCTTGCTTATGCCCACACACGGAGCCTCTCTTCTTAAGGCAGTTCGGCAAATCTACAATGTTTTCATTTTCTCGTTGTCTCCACGCAACCAAGCGGTAGCACAAGGAACATTGACACAGGTTATTGGGCTGATTTTCTCACGTGTCAGCGAGTCTATGAATGAACGTGCGTCCAAGTCAGAAAGTGACATCGACGATAAGCCAGAAAAGACTCCCGAGTCTGTTCCGCGTACAAATGGTACAGAGAGCCCAAAGACTTCATCAAAAAATGTGCCTGTAACACTTGCTAAATTGGAGGCCGCAGACTGGGATGGCGACAGAGTGGCTGAGGCAAACCGTGCTTCGGAAAAGGATGAGGATTTGGTGGTCAAAGATGCATTTCTTATCTTCCGTGCGATGTGCAAACTCTCGGTCAAGGATTTGGATACTGACAATGTGGACATGCGGTCTCATCTGGTGCGTTCAAAATTGCTTCTGTTGCACATCATCCACACGATCTTGAAAAACAACATTGATATCTTTTTAAGTAAAGATGTGGTTATTTTGTCACAAGGTCTGTCAGATAGGACTCGTTTGATCGATACCGTTCGCCTGTACTTGTGCCAGGCACTTATTCGTAACGCAGCGTCACCATTAGCACCGGTATTTGAAATGTCGTTGGAGATTTTCTGGATTATGATCTCGAATCTCCGATCAGATTTCAAGATGGAGATTTCCGTTTTCTGGGAACAAATTTACTTCCCTGTGGCAGAAATGAAAACATCTACCCCTCATCAGAAACGTTATCTTCTTTCGATCATTGAACGATTATGTAATGATTCACGATGTATCATTGAGTTCTACTTGAACTACGATTGTGACAGCTCGCAGCCCAATATATGCGAAAAGATTGTGGACTACTTGACTCGACTTTCATTAGCCCGTGTTGATGTTTCCCCCTCTCAGAAGCTTGCATACCGTGAAAATAGTCGCAAGGAAATATCGCTTTATGACATCAGCAAGATAGGTAGCTTGACAAGTTCAACGATGTCGCTGCGTCCGCCTGAACCTGAGATTTATGCATTGTTTCCATTAGAATACGCCTTGAAGATTTCAGCTCTCAATTGCTCGGTTGCGTTTGTGCGGTCTCTTTTCTCCTGGGCGCAGAAGGGAATTTCTTCTTCAACACGTACCTCAAACGGTACGACAAGAAAACCTTCAATGGGATCTTCAGCTTCCAGCAGAGCTGCTTCTCGTAACCCGTCATTTGTAGGTCAAAACAACTCCTTGGAATCCAACGAAAGTGATGATCCTGGTCAGTTTGAGACTCAAAAACAGAGGAAGAAGGCATTTTTAGAAGGCATTCGCCAATTCAACTTGAAACCAAAACGTGGTATTTCCTATTTCATCGAAAACAAGTTCATTCCTTCAGATTCACCACATGATATTGCTCTCTTCTTACTCAATTCAGAATCTTTGGACAAGACTGCCATTGGAGAATATTTAGGGGAGGGAGATGAACGTAATGTGGCCATTATGCATGAATTTGTTAATCAAATGGACTTTAATAACACCCTGTTCACGGAGGCCATGCGTACTTTCTTGCAAGCATTCCGTTTGCCAGGAGAAGCTCAGAAAATTGACCGGTTTATGTTAAAGTTCGCCGAGCGGTATGTTCTCGGAAACCCGGGTATATTCTCTAATGCCGATACTGCTTATATCTTGGCTTATTCGACTGTCATGCTCAATACCGATCAACACTCACCCCAAGTCAAGAATAGAATGACAGTGGATAATTTTGTCGCCAACAATGTCGGTATTGATGACGGAAAGGACTTACCTCGTGAATTTTTAGAGCAGATCTACTACGAGATCCAGCAAAATGAAATCAAATTGCAATCTGAACAACATGCGGCGCTTTTGGCTGGTGATCAAAGTGTTGCGCCAGCTGGACCTTCGGGATTCTTTGGTGGCCGTGATTTGAATAGAGAAGCGTACATGCACGCATCTAAAGAAATGTCAACCAAGACGGAAAAATTGGTAAAGAGTTTGGGCAAGAAGATGCGCTCTGAGGACTCCAGCAATGTGTTTTATGCTGCCTCCAATGTGCACCATGTTAAGTCAATTTTCGACACGGTATGGATGTCCATATTAGCTGGTTTAACTGCTCCTTTTAAGGAATTCAATGACTCAGATATCACCAATGCTTGTCTAGATGGTATCAAATTATCTATTCGAATCTCATGCATGTTCGATTTGCAATATGCAAAGAAGTCATTCATCGGTGGATTAGTCCAGTTTCAGAATTTGAACAATATTGAAGAAATCAAAGAAAAGAACGTTGCTGCAATCTTTGTTATGTTGGATGTGGCAGTATCCGAAGGAAACAAGTTGCAGAAATCATGGATTGATGTGTTAACTTCAATTTCTCAGCTTGAGCGGTTGCAACTTATCGCTCAAGGTATTGACCAGAACTCTATTCCAGACATTTCCATTGCCAAATTGGTGAACAGATCTTCAATTGAGAGCACATCTTCCGGTCCTACAAGTTTTTTCCTGTTTTCTGCCAAGGAAACAGCGTCACAAACTGCTGCAAACAAGTATCATAACCAACACTTATCGGGCGAAGCAGCTCTGCTCTTAAGTCGTACTGAGTTGGGTGTTGCTATGGATAAAGTCTTTACCAACAGTTCTAATTTGTCTGGAGAAGCAATTCAGGATTTTGTGGAGGCTTTAAGCAAAGTTGCATCTGAGGAAATCGAGTCATCTGGAGAGTCTGCCAATCCACGCATGTTCTCGTTACAGAAAGTTGTGGATATCTGTTATTATAATATGGATAGAATCAGATTGGAATGGTCTCAATTGTGGTCTATCATGGGAGAAATCTTCAATGTGGTGGGATGCAGTCCAAACCTTGCGGTGTCATTCTTTGCCTTGGACTCACTTAGACAGTTGTCAATGAGATTCTTAGACATTGATGAATTGTCCCATTTCAAGTTCCAAAAGGAATTTTTGAAACCATTTGAATATATCTTTGTTCACAATGACTCGTATGAGGTGAAGGATATGGTTCTTGAGTGTATCAACAACATGATGTTGGCCAAGGCAGACAGTATCAAGTCTGGCTGGAAGGCTATTTTTGGTGTTTTGACTGCTGCTGCTCAAGAGAAACAAGACGGCCTTGTTACCAAAGCGTACAAAATGGCCCACATAATCTACAAGGACTATTTTGATGAAGTGAACGCACAGGACTGTTTCCCCGAGTTAGTGGCATGTTACACCGAGTTTGCAAAAAACGAAAGGTTCCAGAAAGTCGGATTATTATCACTCGAAGTCTTATCGAATCTCATTGTACGGATTGTGAAATTAACAATTGACGTCGATAAGAATGAGACGATTTCCATTACAGTTAATGGAGAAAAGTCAGATACTTTGGTGAAGCTCTGGTTCCCAGTTCTTTTCGGATTCTATGATATCATCATGTCTGGTGAGGAGTTAGAGGTTCGCTCGAAGGCTCTTAGTCATTTTTTCGATGTTTTGCTCAAATATGGAAACCACTTCGAGGGTGATTTCTGGGACCTTGTATACCACAAGCTTCTTGCCCCAATTTTCAGCATTTTGTCTGACCCATGGGAATTGAAGTTCGATAACGAGCTTGTCCAAAACAACAACAATGCTGAGAACGATAAAATGTCCTTCTGGGTGCTGACTACCTTAATTCAGGCGTTGAACAATATGGTGGCCTTATTTGCCCATTATTTTGACGAGTTAAGACCATTGATGAAGGAATTTTTGAATCTTTTAATCAATTGTATTTGTCAAGAAAATGACACTATTGCAAGAACGGGAAAAACTTGTTTACAAGATTTCTTGATACAAAATGCATCCAAATTTAATGACGAACAATGGGATGCAATCATTGACGCATTCCAAACATTGTTTGAGTTTACTACCGCACACGAGCTCTTCGATTTGGATCCTTTGAAGATCAAAAGAGAAGAGCTGGTACAGTTGGCATCGCAAAGAAACAAAGCGTCAATTGTGGTGAAGTGTGTGTTACAATTGTTGATGATCGAATCACTTCTGGAGTTGTCAGTTAATGAGGACTTCTATGAGTCAATCCCTCGTGCCAAATTAATGAAATTGGCTAACTTATTATTAGAAAGCTACCATTTTGCAAAGGCTTTCAACGAAGATTACGATTTGCGTGTAAGACTTTGGAATTCTGGAGTTATTGAACGTCTTCCGAATTTGTTGAAACAAGAGAGCATGTCATCGGCTGTGTTCTTAAGCATAATGTTCCGCTTGTACTGCGATAAGGACAAGCCTTCTGACGAAGAGACTAAAACTGCAATCATTACATCTGTGGTTACCCTAAGTGAGACTATAGTGGACAGATACGCCGTGTTGGATGAGGCTAATCTGCAGAAGAGCATTTCTACTTGGCGGCCAGTTGTCATTGAAATCTTTCAGGGTTACATTGAATTGGATGATGATGATTTTTCAGACCATGCTCCAAAGATGTACCAGTTAACTTTGCGGCTCTTCGACCACAACATTAATGTAGACTTGCGCCGGAGCATACAGCTGTTTTTTGCTCGCGTGGGCGATTCATTCGTACGCTAAAAATTTTGAATATAACGTATCAAAAATTTTTAAATATCTTTTATTTTCTTTTCCCGACATTGTAATATCGTGCTGCCCTTTCAGTTAATCAGTCGTGTGAACCAAACCTTGATCTTTGTATCAATGGAAGAAAGTATTGCCCTAAGTACTGCACAGAGCCAAATGCTGCAATTAAATGAAAAAATAAGACAGAGTCCCAACATTGCTAAACATCAGAAAAAGATCAGCGTTTGACATTGCTACCTCTGTGCTATGTTTCAATTGAAACCACTTGCAAGTACTGACTTTAATCTACCCCACATTCATGATCAATGACGGGGAACTGCACCCGTACCCCTCCTTTTCAGAAAAAATCCCTGGATACACACTACTATTATTGACAAAGGTCACAACGTAGGAGGTACGGATGTGTGGAGGTGGATTGGGCAAGCAAGGTGACCTTACGCACAAAAAAACTGAAAAATTTTTTGGACAATCCTTACTACCAGACTAACCAAAATGTCCTTTGAGAACAAGGTATGTTTGTTGGGCTATTCAAGCGACGTCTTGTTGAAAATATGCCAGTAATTTCGGCAATTGGAATCTTTTGATGTGATAAAAAAAATGGGGGTGACTATTCAGGCTTCCAAAAAAAGTCCCCCCAAAAAAGTTCCCCATAGAATTTCGCCCGATACTAACTGCACCAGAATTTGTACGCTTTGTTGGGAAACGACGTCGAGGACGACGTTGAGACTCCTATCCCAAGAGAGATCGTCAAGAAGACCACCTCTTCTAAGAAGGCCGATGTTCCTCCACCTTCCGCTGACCCAGCCAAGGCCAAGAAGAGCAACAAGAAGACCACCGGAAACGACGCCGCTTTGAAGACCAAGATTAACAACAAAAACGTTGGTGCTCCAGCTTCTACTCCATCTAAGCACCAAAAGAAGCCATTCGACCGTCACTCCAGAACTGGTAAGACCGACTCCAAGAAGAAGATCAGACAAGGTTGGGGAGGTGATGACAAGAGAGAGTTGGAGGATGAGACTGCCGCTGCCGGTGACGCTGTTGCTGAATTGGAGGCCGAAGCTGCTGAGACCGGTGTTGCTGCACCAGCTGCCAAGTCTTTGGAGGAATACCTCGCTGAGTTGCAAAAGACCGAGGCTCAATTGAGCGGTAGAAGACCAGCCAGACAAGCCAACGAAGGTGCTGAGGACAAGTGGACTGCTTCTGAGAAGATTGAGAAGCAATCGCTTCCATTTTTCGAATCTATTTCTGACAAGAAGGTCAAGCAAAAGGCTACCAAGGTCAAGAAGTTCTTGGACTTCAACGCTGTCTTTGCTGAGGACAACACCAGAAACAACTCTTCCAGAAAGGCCGGTAACGGTAAGAAGGGCGGTAAGCCAGCTGTTGACGACAAGAACTTCCCATCTTTGTAAGTACTGTTGCGTAGATATGGTCAATGTACGACTCTAAGTAACCAGTAATAGTTAGAAGCGTGGAACCATATATGAGATCTGTAATTGTACCAATATCTATGACTGAGTATCAACTTGGTGACGTGAACTGGACAGACAAATTGAATTGTAAATGACAGTGGTGATGGCCATTGAACAGAATCAACTCTTAGAGCAATCAGAAACAAGAAAAGTCTCATAAATGGAGCCTAACAAGAAAGTCGAAGATCCATGAAAATAATAATGAGAACATAACAAACTCGTAAACAGTCGAGATCAATTGTCACAAAAATGACAAAGTCAGCATCTGTTCATCTTCTGTAACTCAAACGAATTTTGTTCTCTGACCGTGACATCTGATGTGTCTCCCAACTAGACTAAACTTAAATTGAATTTAGGCAGCTGACACCACGCAGACACTAACTTTAACGTATGAGAGTAGCGTACCTGTGCAGATTAGAGAATCTGATCATGTTTTGTGAAATCTGAATAGAATGATGTTAGACACTTTATTGAATGAAGTAAATCTTTTAGAATACAATCATCCTTCATTTCGTACCTCTAACACATCAGCTTACTCTGAAATTCATGGAAAATGTTGGATAGTTGCTGGTTCGTCGTATGGAGTCTTCAAAATAATTTTCATGTCAGCAAGGGAAATTATTCTGTTGTTGCGTTCGAATGCACAATAAAGGTTCAGTTTCATGAAAAGTTCTGACTTTCAAGTTTGACGCCCTTTTAAACAACTTGATATCTATCAACAGTAATTCAAATAGCATGAACCCAAAAGTCAAATCATCGTCCCAAAGATATCTTTTGTAACATGCGCTCACTTTCACATAAAAAATATTGGTGCTTTATCCGTCCTTCTTGCTAACCGCTCATGTCTTAGAATTCTCCACTCCCCATTTGCCTAGTCAATAAGGATTAGTATAAATTGAACAGGAAAAGAAGGATGCTCGGTAAAAAGCACAAAACAAATTACAAACTACTTTGCCTCTTGCTCAAATCACTTCAACTTCAAAGACACCCCTAAATACTCTGTGGCAAAATTGTCTATAAAACGTCAACATCCTTTAACTTAAAACACCTAAAACGTCAACTGCTAGATCGAAACATCTAATTAAGAAACATCTCCAAATAATTAGAGGCTTGCCACCAGACCTAATGCCGTCTGAGGTTGTTTACACCACATTTGGCTTCTGGTAAATTATACTAAATGCTTTCGTAAAACAAATGCTGTGGGAAATGATCGCTTTTATATTGGAGTGCCAGCGTTTGCAGCCTTTCGCATGAAGAGATCTACGGAACATCAGTCGTGCATACTACAGCTAAAGGATTCAGCACTGCATACAGAACAACGTTATATCTCTCCAATAGTATAGAAGGAGACCTAAATGTTCTTACAAAAAATGGTCACCATACTATCTCAATCTAACAACACGTCAGCTGTCTACATTTTAAAGTAACGTTATTGGCAACCACTCTGAAAAAGAGGACGCTATCTGCAGTACTACGGCTAAAACCGTTAAGTGAATTGTGTAGCTGGAGATCATTTTGTTAAATTTTTAGTTGAGTTTCCTTTATGGATTGCCACTTTTTGTCGTATACACCGGTCCCCGTAGGTCCCAATAATTTCTGATGGAAACTGGCGAATTTCCTGTGAATTTGAAAAATAATACAGAGATCCTGCATACATGTAGCAAGTTTCATCTTAGATGCAAAAAACGGCGAACGGTTCAACGCGTGTTGTCCTGCACAATGTAGAGTCATTATATTACCAGCACATTCTTTATGTCCACAAACACATAACCATGTCAGCCAGAACATAGTATAGAAGAGCATTTAGCAACAAGCGTGGGGCTACAAATATATGACGTCCTGCACACAACAAAACACCGCCTCTTCACAAAATTCTGCCACATTCATATGAAAGGTCATGACCATTCCTAATGCAACACCCGTACACCACCATTGAGTCATTTGTGTGTATCATTATTGAAAAATCAGGCAAACCAAGCAGCAAGTGGCCAGATGAGAGCACCAATTTTCGGGCAAAAAGAAATGGGATTTCAGCGTGATGGTTGCCAGAAAAAAAAAGTTCTATAATCCAAAGTCCCAAAAAACGGTTTTCAACTTCAGTTCCACTATGCCCGGAGCTGTGTTACTGGACCCTCCTCGGAATTTTCCCGATCCTCGTGATTATGCCCGCCCCGCAGGTTAAATGTACTATCATGGCCTTATCACGTTCCTAATTTTATCGCTCATAGTAGCCACTGCGTGTATATGCCGGACATCTTAATTAGTACACCAGTCACGTTCGAGCGCAAACAACAATCAAATACCAACTTTTCTTCAGTGTCACATTTCCACTTCCCATTCAAATTCCGTGGTTTTCCCCCCTTAGCATAGTTATATATTCTGCCAAGTCTCGTTCCTTGTGGAATTCGTGGGTTGTGCTTAAATCCGATTTAAGTTTCTATTTCCACAAACGCTTTTTGACACAAAACCGCCACAAGCAAATTTCAAAAATAGACGTATCCAGCTCGGCTCCCACTCCTCATAGAAGCCTCCATATATTGTGCAAAAGTTAATATTCCAACAAGGCTCGATATACAAGGATAAATCCATCATTGTTATCTTAGTTTAGTGTTTTGCAGCCAATGTCTGACGATAACAACAAAATGTCTGAAAATGACGACAGAGCGAAGCCACCAGCGAAACTTGCAACGTCTAAGCTCTCCACTTCGTCCCCGGAAGCCATTCGGGTAGCGGCAGAAATTACGCCCACTCGGTTGGCAAATTTGTTGATACGAAAAGGGCCCTTGGCTATTCGTGTAATCACAGCCCAGTTGGCGGCAGAAGTGCCCGGGTTTGAACTTCTTTCTCTTCTGAAACAACGCCGTTTGATCATGGCTGCCATGGAGCAAGGCGACGCGACAAATAACGTTGTGTTTGAGAAAATTGGCTGGGGCCAATGGGCAGTTAGACGCGCTGACCTGGACTACATCGTGACGGATTCTGGTGCTGACCAAGTCAACGTGCACGAGTTACGTGAGAAGGCTAAGTTGGGCTGGTCGAAGAAAACTGCTGCTGGGGCTCGTCGTGATTCTATTACTGCTGCTCGTAATAACTTGCACAATGTCCAAGTGCCGGATGAGAATATCGAATCCAGTCTGGATGAGGCCGACATGGAGGAGTCGGAAGGTCCATCACATCTTGATGTGGGTACAGTACGACGTATGGCTCATGACAACTCAGTCATGGCTCATGACGACAATGCTATAGATGAGGATTCTGACGAGGAAGATGAGTTATTTCTGTTTGAAGATGACGAGCGTGCTATAAAGTCTCCTCCGATCTTTGCCCAACGGGTACCTATGAAACTGAACTCACCTCCTGCGCTTAGTGGCACTAGACGGAAACTGTCACTGGCTGGAGCCCCAAATGCAATTACAAAGAATACCGTGCACGTTCCTCGTCACCAACTTTTCAGCCGCAGTCGGTTGAACTCGTTGGAGAATTTGGATAATTACATTGTATCTTCGGCTAAAAACTCGTCGTTCTCCGTGAGTCTGCCTCCCCCTCAGGCAAACTCAGCTTCTTCAGCTTCTCCCCTCGGATCATGGAACAACTCACAAGGCCATCTTATGCTTATGGAGAACATGGCACGTGGACGGAGAAAACTGTCGTTCAATGAATCTAACTTACGGTCTACACTCCAGGCAATCCGCAGAGACGTTCGTGCGGGCGAGCCAGATATGCGGGCAGAGGCAAGCGACACTGACGAGGAGGACTGGGCCTCAATGGGCGCCGAGAGCCTTCGAAAGTCACTGCCCCGAAGCAGCCTGACCGAGGAACGTACCGCTGCGCGTGCGTTAGTAAACCTCATGACTATATAGTAATACTGTTGGTCATAATTGGGAAATCACTTTGCATATGAGTTAAGCACGTGATGATGGCAGAGACAGGCCCAGACAAGTGACCAGCTGGATATGGTCACATGGGCAATTCTTTTAGACCAAAATGTCAATCACCTCATACAACGCGTCACATCAAGAAAAGCTGCTGTTCAGGGCTCCTCGTTGAACCCCACATGATTGAATAACCACGTGCCTCATGCCTTGGAGAAACGCTAACTGAGAAAAGAAGACGCGGCTGATCACGTGCTGATATTTTATCCCTACTATGACCAAAAATTTTTATTCTTTATTTCTAGGTGCAGCGTGCAACCCGATTCGTTGCACAACAAAAGACCTACTTAAATTACCATGCTACGGTAATTGGATTGTAAGGGTTCATAATAACCAGACTGACACTAATTTCTCCGTCAGTAAGTACACATACATTTATTCCTACTAAATAGTTATAGTAGCTATCCATATTTCAAAGTCTTCAAGACTGCATATTACCAATGGAGCGCGACAATTTCACCCAAAAGGGAAAGGTAATGGGGACGCGAGAAAAACCCATCTTACCTACCACTCTTTTTCCCACCAAATGTCGACTACAGTGGCGTTGCCCACGGTTCAGATCAATGTCAATTATACAGAAATCAAAGCGCAGATACTTGACTTCTTAGCGCACTACAAAACAGCCGATTCGGGCGTCAAATACTTGCAACTATTGCAACAAGTCGCCAACCGCGACATCACCACACTTTACATCGATCTCGATGACATCCGCTCTTATCAAGAGACGCAAATGATAGCACATGGTGCTGATTTGGTTGGTCAGATTGTCGGAAACACATACCATTACCTTGATTTATTTTCCAGTGCTGTGGACGAATTGATGCCGGAACCCACGAAGGATATTTCGTACAAGGATGACGTTTTGGATGTGATTTTGCATCAGAGAAAATTGCGCAATTTACGAGCGGCGCAGGAATCGGCGGAAGAAATGGATCATTTGCGTAGCGGGCTCAGCCAGGCACCAGAAAATGCGGCGGCAGCAGGTGGAGAAGCCGGCGAAGTATTGGAACATGCTTTCCCTTCCAAATTGACCCGTCGGTACCATTTGTACTTCCGCCCGGAGAGCGGAAACACAAAGGCATTGGCTGTACGTGATGTGAAAGGCTCACATGTCGGCAAATACATCACCGTGCGTGGAATTGTCACGCGAGTGCTGGACGTGAAACCGCTGGTGATGGTGAATGCATACACGTGCGATAAATGTGGTTACGAAATCTTCCAGGAGGTCAATTCCAAGGTTTTCCAGCCGTTGACCGAGTGTACTTCCCCTGTGTGTAAGACTGACCATCAGCGTGGGCAATTGTTCATGTCTACAAGGGCGTCCAGGTTCCTGCTGTTTCAGGAAGTCAAGGTCCAGGAAATGGCCAGCCAGGTGCCAGTGGGTCATATTCCACGGACCATGTCGTTGCACGTGAACGGAGACTTGGTCCGGAGTATGAACCCCGGCGACATTGTGGATGTATCTGGAGTGGTGTTACCCTCACCATACACTGGCTTTCGGGCGTTGCGTGCTGGTCTTTTAACTGAGACGTACTTGGAGACACAGTTTGTTCGTCAGCATAAAAAACAATACGCTCTGCTTGAGTTGACAGACGAGGCACGTGCACGTGTGGAACAGCTCCACAAGGAAGGAGGAATTTACCACCGTTTGGCTCAGCTGATTGCCCCAGAAATTTACGGCCACGAGGATGTGAAGAAGATCTTGCTTTTGCTTTTATGTGGAGGTGTCACCAAGGAAATGGGCGACGGTATGAGGATTCGTGGCGATATTAACGTGTGTCTCATGGGAGACCCCGGTGTGGCCAAGTCGCAGATGCTTAAAGCCATCAACAAAATCGCTCCTCGTTCCGTCTACACTACCGGCCGAGGCTCCTCTGGTGTGGGTTTAACTGCAGCTGTGATGAGAGACCCTGTGACAGACGAAATGGTCCTTGAAGGAGGTGCGTTGGTGCTCGCTGACAATGGAATTTGCTGCATTGATGAGTTTGACAAGATGGAAGAAAGTGACCGTACTGCTATTCACGAGGTTATGGAGCAGCAGACAATTTCGATTTCCAAGGCCGGAATCAACACCACCTTGAACGCTCGAACGGCGATTTTGGCCGCCGCCAATCCCTTGTACGGACGGTACAACCCAAGGCTCCTGCCGCACGAGAATATCAACTTGCCTGCTGCGCTTTTGTCTCGTTTTGACATCATGTACTTGATGCTCGACCAGCCTACGGAGGCTGGCGACGAGCAATTGGCAAGACACGTGGCCTACGTTCACATGCATAACTGCCAGCCGGCCATGGACTTTGAGCCGCTTGATTCCGACACTATTCGCCACTACATCGCGGTCGCTCGGACGTACCGCCCGGTAGTGCCGCAGGCGGTGGGCGATTACGTTGTTCAACTGTACATCAACATGCGGAAAGAGCTGCGGCGCAACGAGGGCCTGGTCCGGCAATTTGCTCCCATCACGCCACGGTCGTTATTGGCAGTCTTGCGGTTGTCGCAGGCGTTGGCACGTATTCGGTTTGACAATGTCGTCTCCCGGAATGACGTCGATGAGGCGTTACGACTCATTGCTCAGTCAAAGCTGTCGATGGAGACTCGTGACACCGACCGGGATGATGTCACGTCGCGGATCATGTCGCACATCCGGCAGTTCGTGTTGGAACACGACACCATGGGTGTGAATATGGCGGAGTTGCGGACGCGGATGTTGGCCAAGGGGTTCACTGCGGAACAGTTGCAACAGTGCGTGGATGAGTACCTGGCCCTCGGGTTGTTTCAGCTTGCCGATGACGGCGAAACCTTGGTTATCATTGGCCACGACGATATGGACATGTAGGCACCTGGAGCGCCACTGTCAGGAAGGACGGAACTTACGATGCCTAACGCAGAGTGTCTGCGGACGGAGACCCCGTTATCAGTCGCATCTGGTCAAGGTCTGCTTACGTAATCCACGGATGATATCCATTCTCGAAGCAGATGTGTATACTACAATGATAGAAAGGATCCAATGGTCTAGATATACGCTTATGTAATCTGCTAGATATTGTATTTCTTTTTTTGATGTTATATTTCCACTGTAGATGGGACTGAAACTCACGCGAAAGTGGAGGTAATGCCGCGAGAATGCATGTGGTGATCTTACATTAGCACCCTTTCTTTTGGTCGGGTCATGCTGCAGCTGCCGACACAGTCATATCCAGGCAATCTAAGTACTCCGAATGGATCTGGGTGCTCGGAAATAGGCGGGATCCAGTTTTCACCGATCGAAAACTCCTCAACTAGCCTGGTTTCTGACCCAGAACCCTGTCCTTCCCAAAATAGCCAATTAGCCGCCAGCCCCGTTCAGCAACCAGACAAAGCGATTTCAGAAGAACAGGAGACACCGATCCATCTGCTTTTGGTACGATACGGGCTCATTCTCGAGAACAATGGAGCTGTAGCGCGTGACCATCTTTCAAACGAAAGAACATTTCTTGCGTGGGTACGAACAGGGTTTGTGTTTGTGACCGTTGGTGTCGCCGTTACTCAATTGGTTGCCTTACGATTACTGGCCGACAAGCTTATGGTTGGCGGCGAGGATTATAAATTGACGGAAGGAGTACGTACCATGCACCGCTTGTACCGACCGTTTGGGATCTTTACCGGCGTGGTTGCAATTGCCACTATGGTGTTTGGCTATATGCGGTATGCAGTGGTGCAAAGGCAGCTTCAGCGGGACATGTTCCCGGCATCACAGTACTCAGTTTTGTGGGTCATGGTGAGCAGTTTAGTGGTGGTTGCATTGATTTTAGCCATTGATATTGCGGAAATGATGTGACGGAGATGATGCTGATGGGAGAAGACATTACGGTGGAGATTTACAGTCGAAAATTTTACGTCGTTTCCTCTTTAGAGGAGACTTTCACGTTTTTGTTTTACTGATGACTTACAGTGATGTCTTAGTTTACCTTTTAGTGGGGACTAAGAATTACGTGGAATGACGCGACATTATACAGCTACTGGTGATGTCGGCGTCCTGGCCACGACAATGTCGCTCATGCCTCATCCTCGTCCCTATCATTTGACTATGCCCAGAGACAACTAATAAGCAATGATTCCAAACATTGCACGCTGTGCTTATTCCATGATTGCTTGATGCCAGGAACGTCAATCAAGTGTGCCCGTGGCCAGACCCAATTCATGTCTCACTACCTGCAGTACATTACACCCAAGTGAAAGTCGCATTCAATGTTTTCTTCAACCACGACACAATGTCTGATTATTCATCATTAACTGTGGCACAATTGAAGGATGCCTTGAAGGCCAAGGGCTTACCATTGGACGGGAAAAAAGCCGACTTGGTGCAGCGTCTCACTGAAGCTGACGCCCCAGCTCAGCCAGAAACTACCGAGGCTCAAAATGAAGAAGAGACACCTGAGGTAAATAAGGCCAATGAAGAGAATCTGCAACCAACAGAACCTGCTAGTGAAGAACAGGAGCAAGAGACAGAAAAGACTGAAGAAGAGACTCCAGCGGAACCAGAAAAGAAACCCTTAACCCCCGAGGAAAGAAAACAATTGGCGGTGGACTTGTTGACCAAGAAAATCAAAAGAGCAGAGAAGTTTGGAGACGAGACGCTGGCGCAGGCTGCACGTAAGGATTTGGCTCGTGTGGAGAAGTTTGGCGTTGACCCTGGAACGGCGTTGGCTAAGGAAATCGGTATTCTTGACAGGGGAATCAACAGTGAGCTTAAGACCCAGAAGCGTCGTGGAATTTCCAAAAACAAAAAGAAGAACTAGAGTAGATCTCAGTATCAATGTACGAGTTAGTGAGGGAAGAGTAGAGAGGGAAGGGTGTAGTGATGTCCAGAAATTTGGTAAGAAGTTGACACATTGTCATATTCTACGATTACATATGTCGGCAACAAAGTACTACTTACGTAATTTATTGACAAATGACCTGAGTAGCAACAGATTACCAACACATCGATATCGATGAGGGACCAACATCTTAAGTAGGCTCGCTTGCACTTTCCATTTTCGATGGGTCAACAACATGTCGTAAACTAGGCGACATTTCTTGCACGGGACATGAAACATACAATGAAAGCCAAATTGGAAATTACATGTTCTTCAGCAAAACCAACACCTAACAGTATGCCAACTTTACAAGAATAGCATCTACGGCGTTACTGAAGAACCGCACATCAAAAAGTCACGTGACGCGAGAGTTTCCTAGAAGGATTTGGCAGAAGTCTGTACGAGCCACATCGATGTCCGAACCTTATTACCAGGCATTGCCTTCGGCTTTAAAGCCAATTCACTATGATGTGGACGTTTCCGAGATTACCCTTGAAACTTACCAAGGCTCTGTAACGCTTGAGTTGAATGCAGCTACCGAGACAAGCCAGGTGCACTTACACTATCGTGACTTGAGCATAGGAGCTGTTTCTGCTCGCGTAGATGGTGAAGAAATCGGAGCCCAAGTTGGTGAGCTCAATGAGGCCAAGGAGTACTTTGTTATTGAGCTTGAGCAGCAAGTGAAGGCGGGCCAAAGTGTCAGTGTCCATATCGAGTTTGGCGGTAAGATCCAGACCAATATGGCAGGATTCTACCGGTCAGAATACCGTGAGAATGGCGAAACTAAGCACATGCTTTCCACACAGTTTGAGGCTACCGACGCCCGGCGTGCGTTCCCTTGTATGGACGAACCGGCCTTGAAGGCAACCTTCACTGTGCACGTGTCTGTGGCGCAAGACTTGACTGTGTTGGGAAATATGCCAGTCGAAAACACCGTGGAAGTGAAGGACGGAATTAAGAAGGTCACGTTCGCTCGTACTCCGGTCATGTCCACTTATTTGTTGGCGTGGGCCGTTGGTGACTTTGAATATGTGGAGAGCTTCACCGCTGACACCTACAGCAACGGAAAACCATTGCCTGTGAGGATCTACACCACGCCCGGATACACCAAGGACGCGCAGCTTGCGCTTGAGGTTGCGCCTCGCATTGTGGACTACTTTTCCCAGATTTTTGAAGTACAATATCCTCTTCCAAAGTTGGATCTTATTGCGGTACACGCCTTCTCCCACAATGCGATGGAGAACTGGGGTCTTATCACTTACAGAAGCACTGCACTTTTGTACTCGGAGGAATCTTCAGATCCATCGTACAAGCAGAACGTCTGCTACGTTGTGGCGCATGAAATTGCCCACCAATGGTTCGGAAACTTGGTCACCATGCAATGGTGGGATGAGTTGTGGCTTAACGAAGGTTTTGCCACTTGGGTTGGTTACGCTGCCGTCGACCACTTGTTCCCTGAGTGGGATATCTTCTCTGGGTTTGTTTCCACATCATTGCAGAACGCTCTTGCCTTGGATGGATTGCGTAACTCTCATCCGATCAAGGTTCCTGTTGTTGATGCCTTGGACATTGATCAGCTTTTCGACGCTATTTCCTACTTGAAAGGCGCTTCGACTATCCGTATGCTTTCAAGCTACTTGTCTCAAGATGTCTTCCTTAAAGGTGTTGCTCGCTACTTGAACAAGCACAAATTTGGCAATGCTACGTCTGCTGACCTTTGGCAATCCATTGGCGAAGTGGCTGGAAAGCCTGTGGCGGAGATGATGGATTCTTGGATCTCAAAGATCGGATTTCCTGTTATTTCGGTCACTCGTACCGACGATGGCTTGGAGCTTCTGCAATCCCGTTTCTTGAACGGTGGAGGTGTTCTTCCCGAAGAGGACACCACTTTGTGGTGGGTGCCTTTAGACCCAATGGGAGATGCAGAAACAGTCTCTGACCTCGACGCTTTGGAGCAACGTACACTCCAGTCAAAGACCGTGCCAAAGGGACTCTTCAAACTCAATAAGGACACAGCAGGAGCTTTCCGTGTTAACTACGACCAAAAGATCTTGCACGAACACATTCTCCCTTTCTTCGAGAAGCTCTCCATCAAGGACAAGGTTGGAGTAATTGCCGATGTCGCTGCGATTGCCATGTCGGGAGATGAACACACCTCCACCACCAGTTTTTTGGACTTGGCGAAGTCTGTGGTTATTGACAAGGATCAGCTCAATGATTCGTATGTTGTATGGCTTGAATTGTGCAGTCGTATTGACCAATTGAAGACCTGTTTCAGTGGCGCTGACGAAGAATTGACTGCTCTGATCAAAGCCTTCTGCAAGAGTGCTTTCCAGAAATTGGCAGTGAGAATGATCTCCGAAAATGTCGACAAGTCCGATTTCTTAAAGGGCAAGTTGCGTTCTCATATTCTATACACATCTGCACTGCTTGGAATTCCCGAGGTGGATCAATATGCTCGAACCCTCTTTGCAGAGTGGAAGTCAACCGGCAAGATCGACCCAGCATTGAGACTGTTTGTGTTTACTAATGTCGTGTCCTCTGCCCTGCTCACGCAAGAAGATTTCGATCATATTATGACCGAAGTGACCCATCCTACTTCCTTGGACTCAAGAGAAATTGCATTGGGTGCATTGGGCCACATTCGTGGAGCCGATTTCGCATCGAAGCTTTTGCATTTCTTGTTGGATGAGCAGATCATTCCTGTGATGGATGCACACTTCGTTGCCCATTCTTTGTCCAAGAACGTTGGAGTTCGTGACATGTTCTGGCAATTTTTCAAGACAAATTACGAGCACTTACACAAGTTGATGTCCACTAACATGGTTGTCTTGGACCGCTTTGTCAAGTTAACGTTGAAGAACTATCGTACGCACGAACTCCGTAAGGAAGTTGAAGATTTCTTTGCTGACAAGGATACCCATGGGTTTGAAAGAGCATTGTCCCAAGTGTTGGATCAAATCGAAATCAATGCGGCCTGGTATTCTCGTGATCATGATAAGGTTAAGAAGTGGATGGCAGAGAATGGCTTTTAATGAACCACGAAGCCCGTGATACAAGAGTTGACAAGCAAACCAGTAAAGAATAGGAAAGAAAAACGGAAAGAATCAAAAAGAGCTCAAACCTGCGATCACATTCCCTGTCAAATTCTGAAATCGCTGTTAATAATATGAATGAGGTTGATTGCTCCTGAACCCGTTGCTGACGTTGGGTTGAACTTTCATATGACGGTTCAACTATCATATGGAAGTATTTATGCCGACTGCTTGAGGTTCTTCGGGTCAATAATGAAAGATGTTGTCTCTAGATTTTGACCGGAGACTACGGGAACTAGTCAAGTAATGATCAGACTGGAAGCAGATCTTTGGTGTATAAGATCCAATACGATATTTCTATTCTTTTCTATTCCTTTTATTCTCTATTCATGTTATTGTTCCTCTGAATTCCTTATATGTCTTTCTTTTTTTTTTTTTTTTTCAGTTTCTATCCAATCAGTGACATCAATCTCATCTTCCTACATCATTACTAACTCTCAAATTCTCAATTTAGTCTATAACTTATGCGTCCACCTTGTGCACGTGGGTGGTGGCGTATCTTCCTGAAGGATCAGCATGACATCCCCATTCAGCCTTTGGAATCCATCTCATAACGGTAGAAGCGGCAGCCTTGGAGTTGTTGAACATTTCGTCAAACTTGCATCTGTACCAGTAGGCCTCCTTTGTAGTAGGAATGTCATCGCCCCATTCTGGCTTAGGGTTAGCCAATTCTTCGTCAGAAACAGCAGCTTCAGCAGCATCCTTCAAACCATCAATCCACGAGTAACCGACACCATCGGAAAATTGCTCCTTTTGTCTCCACAAGATTTCCTCAGGCAAGTATGGCTTGGCTGATGGGTCGTCAGAAGTGTCAAATGCCTTACGCAAAATGTACTTTTCAATTCTGCCTGGTCTGATCAACTTGTCGGTAGGGTCGATGTTCATGCAAACCTCCAAGAACTCCTTGTCCAAGAAAGGAACACGGGCCTCCAAACCCCAGGCCATGGTGGACTTGTTGGCACGCAAACAGTCGGCGTAGTGCAAGTTCTTGACTCTTTGGACACACTCAGAGTGGAATTCCGCAGCGGATGGGGCGTTGGCAAAGTACAAGTATCCGCCAAACACCTCGTCAGATCCCTCACCGGACAAGACCATCTTGACACCTTGAGCCTTGATCTTTCTCAGCAACAAGTACATTGGAGTAGAGGCACGGATGGTGGTGACATCATAAGTCTCCAAATGGTAAATGACATCATTCAAGGCATCCAAACCTTCGTCCAAAGTGAAGGTGTGCGAGTGGTGAACCGTACCAATGAAGTGGGCCACCTTCTCAGCGGCAATCAAGTCTGGAGCACCGGGGAGACCAATAGCAAACGAGTGCAAACGAGAAAAGCCAGCACTGTGCAAAGATCCAGACGCGTCGACACCGGACAACTCCTTGTTGGCGTCGATTGGCTCGTTGGCAACTTGTTCGGCAGCCTTTTGTGTCTCACGCGCGGCGATAGAAGCAATAAGAGAGGAGTCAAGACCTCCAGACAACAAGACACCGTAAGGAACCTCGGCCATCAACCGCTTTCTGACAGCCATCTCCAAAGACTCTCTGACCTTCTTGTAGTCGACTGGAGTAGTTGGGATAACGCTGCCATCCCACCAAGATGGGGTGAAGTAGCGGGTGATTTCGTCGGTGGTGGAGTCGTACACGTGACCTGGAGGGAAGGCAAAAATTTCGTCACATTCGTCAATAAGACACTTCAATTCAGAGGCAAAATAACGGGTCTGTGGAGACTTGGATGACTTACCCATGTACAAGGTGACGATTCCAATAGGGTCACGTGCAGCGACAATCCGATCTTCCTTCTTGTCGTACATCACAAAGGCGAACATACCGTCCAAGTGTTTTGGAGCGTCGATTCCGTATTTCTCCACAAGAGGGATGATTGGCTCACAGTCAGAAAGCGACTGGAACTTGTACAGACTAAGCTCTTGTCTTAATTGGATGTGGTTGTAAATTTCTCCGTTGACAGCCAAAGAGTAGCGTTCATCAGGGGAGACGATTGGTTGGGCACCGGAGTCCAAGCCGACGATGGCCAATCTTTCGTGGCACAAGATGGTGCTGTTGACCACAACGTTACCAGACCAATCTGGGCCTCTGTGTCTGATTCTCTTGGAATATTGTAAGGCTTTGTCTTTGAACAGTTCCACTTCGGACTGTCTGTAGGCTGCAAAGATACCACACATTTTTTTATGGATATTAGGGTGGAGTTGGAAAAAAAGATGGTAGTTTTATAGTTGGGATTTAGTAGCGGCGATTTTTTTAATGCCCGGTACCGCACCCTCGGAAAAGTTGGTGGATGTGTCTGGAGTTCCGGGGTCATCTTCTTGTAAATCATCCTGCATTTCAGGGTCTATTGCCGTTCGCAGACTGATAAAGCTATCGAATTGCCAGACTGCCTGCATATGGATTGCCGATTTGGGATCGCTCAGACAGTTACCCGAGGGTATGGTGACTCAAAGATTCGCATAGGACAGGGGAATACAAGAAAAAAGATTCAACGATACCCTCGGATTTCGGGTGCATCGTCCGCTGTGACTCACTATGCGAATCACAGTACCTAAGCAGTGGAAAGGTTTGCAGTCAAGTAACGTTCCATTTAGCAACCTATTGAAGAAATTGTTGATTTATTTGTTCTGTGATGAAATTGAAACCTGGTACTATTAGTTAGTCTTTGTGTTGTATTGTTCTGTGTGCGTCATTCAGTGCGTCTTGGATTTGCAACTTGTGTTTACATTTCTCTGCACCATTACATTTTGAACTTTGACGTTTAATCTTGCATTTCACGTTGCTGCATCTGCGTTCACATTTGAATTGCGTTTGCAGCAGTTTCTATGCATTTCTATTGGGCCTACCTCTGATAAACCTTCCCAGTGCCGATGCCAATAGATGCAACAACTAAGACACATCGAAGTATTTGGTCAGACTTGTTCTAAAAGAAGTCGATACTAAAGTGCCGTAAATTCACCACAATAGAAACATATACACATCCATACTGACTTGAACAACTGTCTCTTTGAAGATGTCCCTGTCTATCAACCGAATCAGCCAGTAAATCAATCAGTCAAATAGCCATACTGTGTAAGCCTCGTCATTTTGTCCATTTCTTGGTCTATAGTTCTTCAGTGCATTAGGTGCTTCTTCGCTGCTTTTCAATAGATGCCGTATAATCGTAAGTCCGATTTTATGTTTGATAAAAGTAGATATAGATTTAAGATACATAAAAGAAGACGGGCAAGAAGACAGATAAAGAACGTCTATGTTATTAGAATTAACTGCGTATATAAGAATTGAATCCATCAATTTAGTACACTTTAGAAGGTTCAATAGTATAATCAGGTGCTTTGTTTTATAAACAGTTTTAAAAGCATAATCAATTTACACGAGGGCTTCTTCTATTTGTTCCACTCGTGAACCGCCTACCTTTTTTCCATGTGCTGAATGTTTTAGGCTCATACTGTTCTTCATTTCTACATCGAAGATCACATGAACGTGATTTTTTGTAACCATAATGATAAACTTCTCTTCCCAAGAAAAGTGAAACAACTGGTATCTTTGCTAATTCCTTCATTTTTTTTTCACCAGGTCGCTCGATTCGGTTTCTAGTCACATTCTTCCGGAAAAGAAAGATTTTCACCATTTAGCGTACGTCATCATACACTGAAAACATTTATTTCATTATTTAGGGGCAATTTCTTGTCCAAAGTGTACGGATCTTGGAATTACTTGGTATTGTTCTTTTGGTCAAAGAGCCGTTCCACAAGATCAACACGCCATAAAAGAAAAAGGAAACAGTATCACCTCAAACTCCGCATTAACGTTTATTACATCACCACTACAGTCAAGACGGCTATTTATGTTCGGTATTTATGTCAATATAAATAGTCACGCTTGTTGTATGGAGTTCACGTGAACCAGCTACACCACTTTAGTGCCGCGCACGTCCAGTGGCGAGCTCACACAAAGTCGAAACCAACACACCGTCCCGGTTCCATACATCCACTTCCAACATGGCCCTTCCAAAATTAGCCGCCGAATTATACCAATTGTATGAAAAGCAAGACTACGTTTCGTGCCAGAAGGTTCTTCCGCCCATTAAAATCGAATTGATCACGCACAATTTTCTCGTTCCTTTGCCCTCCAATACCAACACCGCCGACCAGTTGAACGACTTGAAAATCGCCGAGAGAATCTTGGAAATCGGCGCCTTGTCTGCTCTTTTGTCTGACAACAATACTGCCTTTGAAAACTTCTTTGCTTCGTTGGAACCTTTCTATAACTGCCGCAAGCTTCACGACAAGAAGGAGATAAATACTGACACAACCAAGATCATTTCCCTCTACTTATTATATTTGCTATCACAGGGACATATCTCTAGATTCCACCTCGAATTGGAATCTATCTACAACTCGCCACAATTCAACGTGGACCAGGATCTCTACTTATCGTACCCTATCAATTTGGAGAGGAATATGATGGAAGGAAACTATCTTAAGATATGGAAGTTGTTGCGTAACGACGCAGATTTACCTTGCAAGGAGTACCAGCACTTTACACCAACTTTGGTCAACACTTTGCGCCACGAAATTGCCAAATCGATCGAAAAGACAAACGATTCGATTCCAATCAGCAATTGTAAAACATTGATGCATTTCTCTCAGGAGCAGCTGGATGTTGCTTTTGAGGAGGTGTTGCGTCTGGAGTTGGACGTTGACAACTGGGTTTTTAAGGATGGTATGGTTTACTTCAGAAATATCAAAAACGACGACCAGACCATTTCTGACAACACACAGACCATCTGTAACGTGTTGAATTATGCGGAGCAAATTGAGTCCATTGTTTGAGCAATGTCTTTATTATTTCTGTGGACGGCGACTGATTTACTAGTGGTATTAGCTGGTAACTATACATGTTGCCATAGTGAGGCGTCGATAGACGACAATACGTGCGGCAATAGCTTGAGCAAACTGAGGCAATAACCAAGCAATTACCTGGGCGATGACTTGACTTGTTAGTCGCCTGTGCTGGTAGCATGTTAGCTGGATGTGAACACGGCAGTTTCCGTTTGTTAATGGTAGTGGCTTCCAGTTCTCGAGCCGAAAGTTAGATTGCATGACAACGAATCTATGAAGATAATAATATCAATAACTTGGATTCATGTTTGGTGACGTGATAAGTAAAACCGATTTTCACACTCACTCCAACGAATTGTAGAATCCCTTGTAGGCACCATCAATTTCTGTCAAAAACTGCTCGCATTCTTGTTCTGTTAGTTCCTGTTCTCCCAAGTTATTGAGCTTGATAAGCCAGCTTACAAGCTTGGACTTTCCGTGGAAATCGATGGGTGTGCTGGAGTCTCCGTCCTTTGAAACCAAGTCGTTGAGCGAAATTACCAAGTCACTGAGGAGCGGATGGAGTTGGCTCTTTGTTCTGTAGTTCAACTTGAGGGCGTCCATAAGCGTGATGAAGTTTCCAGTGGCTTCAGCTACGAGGCGGGCACTGGCGTTATTGCTTTGCTGCGCAGGGGCAGGGTGGCTGGAGCTGTCCACCACTGTGTGTAAATGTTCGATTGTGGAGGGAATTCCGGATACAAGCCGGTCAGCTGCAAGAGGTACATGAAGATTAAGCTTCTCCTGGAGAACTGTCATCAAGTTCAGACAATCTGCATTTACTCCGGGCAAAATCTGTCGGAGTATCTCGCCATGAGTGGGACTCTTGTTGAAACTTTGGAGGAGTATTTGGTACTGATTAATCAAGCGCATAACTGTGCTTGTGTATTTCTCTTTGTCTGTTATGTAGTCTTTAAGGAAGGAGTTTTCAATTACTTGGAGGGTAGTAGCAAGGGAGTAGATTTCACAAACTGACTCGTACACGGCTTTGTGGATAGTAGTGGGGAGCAAGGTAGCGCGAGAGAACTCCTGGTGGTAGTTCAATGCCTCTCCAGAAGGTGCATAGGAAGTTGTTGCAGTGGGCGCATATGCGGGAGGAACAGGCATGATGTAAGTCAATGTATATGATGTTAAGCACGTTAGATGCAAATGCAGATCAAGAATAATCTGTGGTTTGCGTTTGTCGCACTTGCATGCATGTTGCGATAGTGCAGTATACTTCAAGACAAGATCATTTGATTTAACTTGTATAGCGCCCTTATATAGTAGTGGCTCTGAATATTTTCTGATCTACTAGAAATTGAATTGTAGGCTACAGGATCACAATTCGTATGTTTTTATAGTTAGATTCGTATGCACACTGTCACAATATAATCATCTTCATTGAGATCAAGTATGAGACTTGCAGCTCTATAAGTAACCTCCAAGTTTGGTACAATCTTCTTAAAGTAGTAGTACGTGAACACTTTACTTTACTTTTGTTATATTTGAGTATATTATAAAATTGAAGGGATATGGACATTTTCAACGTGAATAATCATCTTTCTCGATTCTTCTGGATTTCAGGCCAATAACGCAATCCCACATAGTGAATAGCCTGACTCAATCCTACGTACGAACAGCCTGAATCAACTCTTCTAATAAAGCAGCCTCAATTTCTCGTCTACCTGTCAAAATCAGGCAACAGAATTGTCCTCAGCGGGACCGCAACCAAGGGCCAGAATCAAATTGCCTCTAATGTATTCTCTACAGTAATGCACATTACTCAGAAACATATTCAGGTTATAAAGATTGCCAAAAAAAGTCAATACAGAGAGCGAATGGCCAAAAGTCAATTAGCAGAGGAACAACACCAGCATCAGTCTAAGGACGACCGGCAATATCTAACGCTGGCATGAATCCTATACCTCTGTATCATTGGCTAGCACATGAAAGTAGAACTCCTCCACAACGAAGTTTGATTGAAGTTCCAATTAATGCTGAGTCAGGCTATATCTATGATTGTCAATGACCCGTCTCTCCAGCATTTTATATGCATTAAGGTTTTAATCATCAGAAGTAATGTGAGGGTTTTGCCAATTCCGAGCGAAATCTATTCTCCTTGCTGATGACAATTCCATTTGAGCACGACAGACGGTATGCGACTATTGCAACAAGGTTGAAATGGTGTTTGAAATTGGTGGGGTATGAAACAGGTAGGTTTGTAAACGGGGAATTAAACTGGGTTTGAAATAAATGGTGCTACGAATATTCACAGGAAAATGGACTATTCTAATTCTCCATACCCTTTTTGGATAACGATAATAAGAGGATTCTAATAAAAATATATGTTGAGATAAGTGCAGTAAACAATGTGATGAAGTTAATATTGATCTTATTATTAATTAGGTACGTACATATAGCTCTGAACAATGCTCCTTCCATAGATACATAGTGACGAAGCGTTGACTGAAAAGGTCACCCTAGCGAATAGTTCTCTTCCGGAAGTCATGCAAAGATAGTGAGCCTCGAATTTCACCGTTTAATCGGACGACTTTGTCATGTTGGCAGATTCTATTGAGATTTCTCTCCCTGGGTTGTTCTTCCTCGACTTCAACTTATTGACAAATTACTAGATGAGAAACAAAGTGTACTAGTAGTTTCGAAGACATGCATGTAGCTTTCACGATAGACTGCTACTCTGTAGACAATCCATACTAGTTATAAATCTCGTTAACTATAGTTCATTGTTAGGTACCTACTGCACTGTTTCTTTTAATTATTATTCTTAAAACGGTGCTTGAAGTAGTCTAGTACCGATTAAGGTATTGCATCATAGATATATACAGATCCATGAGTCACGAAGACGGCGTTATTCGATGGTTATCATTGATTTTAATTGTCTTGAGCAATTCTCCCACCGACTTTTGCGTACCTCATATTAGAATCTCAATGTGAAAGATCCGCTCTTTCATGCCTGGCCATGAACTAACAATGGTAACAGAGTGAGAACCATACTACTAGTTTTAAAGTTCCACAATTCATTTTATTTAGCATCAGCATATGGTTAATGTAATATCCAGTACCAGAAGATATTTTTTAAGTAGAGAGTAATAGGGCTAGTTGATGAGAATTGGCTCATCCGGCCATTTCTTTTCTGGCTCATTATTGAAAGCATCTGCTAATTGTGACCAGTTCAATCTACCTAGCTTTTTGTCACCATTTAGATCAAACGGTGTGATCAGCTCATCTCATGAAGATTTCAACAACGATCAAGACGTAGCATGATGCTAGCGAAAGTAACGTGAATTTTAGTATGTGATAAACATAGCCGTTAACTGTCTCACATCCTTTTTCATTTATTTCCCAAAACGTATTTTACCGTCATCCGTTAGTCTATATAGTCCAATGCTGCACCCGGCCGGCCAAATGCGTCGGGATTATAACCAAGACGCGACCAATCGGCCCGAGTATATTCGTATACTGAAGGTGGGGGCATGAAGAGCAGCAACACATGTTGAGCTTCACTTACCGTATGTAACTGTGCAACTTCTGCTACGGTTTCCTTCCCAAATTGTTCGCGAGCATAATGGCACTCTTCATGTATCCATGGAAGAAGGTGGACGCAACTTTCACGGTTGAAAGGGGAAATGGTGATTGGGATAGTTGCTACTACTGACTTTCCGTGGCTCATTTTAGCCTTGACCACGATCTCGTGGCTGAGAGAGAACAATTTTCCAGGGAATGAGAAGCCTTGAATATTTGTGAGTGGTATTCCTGTCACAGGAGCTGAGTGGTTGGTGTACCGAATAAGTGCTGCCGCCGGCAGCAGCACTGCTGCAGGCGTACATCGATAAGCTGCGTTATACCCTGCAAGCCAGTCGTTTTCATATGGAAGGTCAAATTTAAAAGTTTCCTGAACACCTTCCGTGGTAAGATGAACTTCATGCAGCCGGGTCGAAGACACGATCGAATTTTCACGGCGGGAAGGAAGCCCACCATCAAAACATTCGAGTCGTTCCCGCAATGACACGGCTATGTGACGCAACGTCAACTTACTGCGCTGCCGACCGCGCATTGCATTGCTGCGAACACGCACCGCAACACTAAACGCATCCTGTGGACCGAAGCAAGTTTCGGGAACTGTCACTTGGAGTTCTGTATATCCATCTGTTGACAATTCTAATGCTATAGCTGGCTCACAAAACTGTCGATACACTGGGAGCGCGTCAAACGTTTGCGTCGGAACAGGAAAAAACGTCGTATACAGCACACTTGAATCTGTACCACAGAACTTTACCACAAGCATGTATGTATTACTGGCTTCCCAAACACTGAAATATGCGCTTGGTACAATATCCCGCGGAAGAGCAAGGATCACTGGCACATCAAGGGCCAACATATCATGGTGAAAGGTTCCCGCAGGTGGCATATATACCACTGTTTCTCTGCATATGATGTACTCTTTGAAAACACTCGCCAGACCTAGTTTGGATGTCAGTGCCACGCTTTGGCGGCATTGAAGTTCAACTGAAAGTGATCGGCATCGAAACGGCTCTCCCGATGGCGATCGTACTTCAATTGTGGTTTCTATTCGAGGCTAACAGTTAGTATGAATTAACAAATGAACAGCAAACTGAAACATACAATAGAGTGAGGAACTCCGGGGCAGCCACGCACAAGCGGACCGCTATGGTTAATGCTGATGCACACAGGTGCAGCCATGAGATGAGAAATCCATGATACCATTCAGCCTGGTTATGTTGATCTTAGCGTGCAGTACGTACTCACGTGACCTGATGGTAAAGATTCTAAGCCACGCCCGGTATTACGGCGTACTGCACACTATAGCCAGGAAATCTGGTTTGGTAGTAGGCCAAAGTTTCTCTCCCACTAACACATAAGTTGACGGTGGCAAATACGAGACAAGCTGCAAACGCTTTCTGCACGTGACTAGGTGCTACAAACACTATGCAAGTGTAAATCACCAACTCTGACAAGTAATGGGCGCAGGCCACGTGACGAAACATTCTGAAGGATGGTGGTGAGTACTTGACCAACAGCGCAAGATGCACGTGACACTGATATTGGTCAACTGAAGCAAGAATAAAGAGCGATACAGCAATAGCACGAGTAAAGATGCTGCCTTCATAGGACGATGTTTTCTCTGTCTTGAGAGCCCAAAAGCAGTCTGCAGAAAGGCACACATAAAAGAGAAGTCCCACCACATAATGAGAGATGTGCATGCGGGAATTCTCCCCCCACTTCGTTATCCAAAGGCTTTCCATGAGTCTCCTGGAAGCCTGGGTTGTTAACATTACCCAGACAAGACCAGAAGATGAGTTTTGGATCCACGGTAACTGTAGCCACTGTAAGAGAGTAAAGATGGCATAAAAGTGCATGAAGTAATGTTTAGGAATGGTCCAGCTGGCCACAACTTGAATTAGCCATTGTAAAAAGCGCAGCATATTCGTTAGCGAAGGCGGTTGTGTGATCTTCTCCCGCTGATGCGATGATTCTGAGTGTTGAGCCACTTTGCCATACTTAAGAAGTGGTCGTAGAAGCATGCAATACTTGGATACCAAGATCGCACCCGACACAACCACTAAGTACGCCGATGTGACAGTTGGCGTGTTTGGAAGGTTCATTCAACTGATGACACCGGTGGTAGCAGATCAAATTATGCTTACTTGCGCGCCCGCAACTCAGACGACATTAAGTCATTTCGCTTGCAGGACAGGGCCGCGTTTTCATCTGCCGCCCTCTATTAATCGCACATCGCATACTGCAATATTGACACATTCTTACATACTTGAACAAATTAGCACCATTAGAAGTCTATTATACATGAATTATCTTAACCTACCCATTAACGTCCAACATACTTCTTTTCAAAGTATCTGGCGATATTGAATCCGATGAAGGAGAATCCTGAAGCAAGCTCAAATCCAATGTCACCTCCATAAGCACCAATCTTCTTAGAAATGACACCGATGTACCAATGTTGGTTCATACCGAGCACAACACCAGCAGCACCGCAGCAGAAACCAAACACACCGGCGTAACCGACAGCGTAAGAAGTTTTAAGGTGGAAGTTCTCGTAATCATAGTTAGAGAATTTTCCCTTTCTCCAGATGAAATGCTCAGACAATCCCATTGTGATGTAGATAGCCAAGTAGTAACCGATTAAGTTCATGAAGTTCTCCATCACATCCTCAAACTTGTAGTAAGCTGGAATACAGATAGCCAAGGTGACAAAGTTACCAGCAATAGTCCAGAAAACTCTAGGAACCTTTGCCAAAGGAGACCAAGCAGCTTGACCACTCAAACCAATAGAGTACATGTTTGGAATGTTGTTGGCGACAGTCGACAAGGCAAGGATAACACACAAGAATTCACCAAAACCGTGCAAAGAGTCCTCCACAAGAATACCGTAGACCAAACCACCAATAGACTTTGTTTGATACAACTCATCCCATCTCTTGTTGGTCAAAGTACCAGTGGCACAAGCAGCACCCAAAATTAAGGTGAACACCAATGGGAACATCAAACCAACCAAGACACCGAAGAACACTCTGACAGCGTTAGCGTTACGAGGCTG
Organism: Clavispora opuntiae; assembly: GCA_030574075.1. NCBI lineage: Eukaryota > Fungi > Ascomycota > Pichiomycetes > Serinales > Metschnikowiaceae > Clavispora > Clavispora opuntiae. Next base: position 15,897 of record JAJMEJ010000017.1, on the reverse strand, counting down.
GTACACAGTGTAATCAGAAGCGTAGGTAGTCCAACCAGCAGCAAAACCGAAAATGGTACCACCAAAGGACAAGACATTACCAGCAGTTGTTGTACCGCCGTGGGTGGTTCCCCAAGTGAAGTTTTTCGAGATGGTCATTCTGGCAAGAATGGCCAAGAAAGCAACAATGTTTGGAATCCAAGACCACTTCTCGTAAATATGGATGACATTGTAGCCGAAGAAGGTGACCAAAATGGTGCACACAACCAAAATCAAACAGCCGGCCCATGGAGGACATTTTCCGCCGTTGATAATGTTCAACAATTGTGCAGACGCCATGATGTTGACGGCACCCCAACCGACACATGCCACCATGTTAATAACAGCAAAAATTCTCATACCGTAATCACCGAAAAGAAACTTGGACAAGATCATTTGTCTGAGACCGAATCTGCATCCGAAAATGGAGAAGAAGGCGACAGCGGCGGCTCCCAAAAGACTGAAGAAAATGATGGTCATGATACATTGGAAGAAAGACAAGCCAAAGACGGTGACACCCAATGCACCAAGAGAGAAGGTAGCAATAACCAAGTTGGCAGACAACCACATGGTGGCCGCATTAAGAATAGAGTCGTCAACCTTTTCTTCATCGGTGACAATCTCAATACCTTTAGTTTCAGCATTCAATTTGGAAGCCCATTTGTCAAAGACACTCAAGCCAGCGATAGTGGTTTCGGCATGGCCAGAATCTTCCAAGGATTTTTCAAATGAGTCGACAGAGCTTCTCTTTTTAGTTTCGCCAGAGGCGATGATTTTTTCTTGATCAGACATGGTGAAGAAAAAGAGAGCAAAAGAAACACACTGGGCAAAGCTTTGCGCGCGCGCGTTTACTTATAGTAACAAATTTTTTTCAAGAGATAAGAGCTCATTAATCCTTTCCCATAATAATTTCTTCCTGTAGGAGCAGTCAGGTTCTGCGATGGCCCATGCGCAGGAAAGCCGTGCGCTACATTATACTGCGACTGCATGCGCGCTACCGAAATGTCACTTTGATCGTTTGCCATTGGCTAGTCCGATAGATATCGCCGTTGTTGGTGCGCGGCATGGCCGCGGTCATGCAACGACGATTCTTACTAACTTGCATCGTGCGTTGTCCGCCTTCCTGCAATGCTGAACGGTGATTTCTTTTTAGTATTCTAATGCTCATTGATATGACCTTCGATGCGCACCTGCTCTATTACTCAAAGGTTAAGAGGATACTTCGTGGGCAATTGGCCTACTCAGAGGTTCTTTATTCTCCCTTTTTCAGCCTTCAGTAAATGTGCGTTTCTTTTTACTACATCGGGATCTCACCTCACCTAAGCCGCAGCGTCTGCATGTAGCATTGACTCGGGTTATTAAACAGAAATTGGTAATTGAGATCGGGACGAGTCAGATAGCGACATAGCGACATGCATTATCTTTCAATTATCGTAATTGGAGTCTCGTCTGTCACTTCGCCCATTGAGAATAGGAAAGATCCTGGGGAATGGGGTCTACGTAAAGAAGCATTTAATTAAAAAAAAGCAAAATTTTTTTGCGCCGTACAGACCTACATTATTTTTGTCACTCCATTTTTGAAATTGACCTGGTGACTCCATGAGCATAATCACTCGTTAATTAATTTCGTTTTATTTTTGCACTTACACATACTTTCCTTATATTTTGGCTTACCATTATCCTTTGCCTGGAGCTGATCTTGGTTGGTTTGACCTGATTGTGTGTAATTTCTTTTTCTCCCGTTCGGCGATACCCGCTAAACTGCCGTGCGGCAATCGTCCTTATCAGTGGGGATACGTACTCCTTTGAAAAAGGAACCAGATTAGATTTTGTAGAAGTAATAGGCTTCTGATGGGGAACCGGTAGGTCACAATTGCTTGGTATACATTTCTCATCGGGTGCTTCATATGCAATTGTCAATTGTCACTGGTTATGATGATTTCAAGATTTCAGGGTTGTTTAAGAGATGAAGGAGCTCTGAATATCAATTGACTCCTAATTTCCGGCCAAATTCATGGAACATCACTCTTTGTTGATCTTTGCCCAACTCCAATTAGAGACCTGAATAATGAAATCTTTATTTCCTAAATACCCAAGTGAAAAAGTTCATCTCCCAAGACTTAAATCATGCCTTCTTTATGTGATTGCTAATTGAGAAAAACTCTAAATGAATGTCATTCCTACTTGACTATAAGCTCAACCCGTTGAAGATCGTGCTTTATAGGTGATTTTTAACTATACGTTTCTCATACATTCTCCGCTATTCAAGTGGCTAGTTCATACAGATGAAAGAGGACGTAGAGGAAGTAAAAATGTTTCAAAGGAATCGAATCCAAGACGGCTCATTTTGCAAGCTACAAGACGTAGACTTTACAATGCCTTCTTCCTCTTCGACTTCATCGTCATCCTGTTCTCTTGAACTTTGGGTGCATCTCGGACAAGTGTGCTGGAATAACACCGACGGCACCTGGACGAAGAATTGCAAAAGAAAACGACAGCAGACCTCCGTTTTTAACAAATGTCCATGGGTAGATCAAAATTAGTAAAGATCTCTATCTCCCAACGGCTTGGATATTCTTCATCTGCTGAGGATTGCTGATTTAACAACTAAACACAGTCCACTCTTCTATAATATTCGAAGATTCTTTATCCGTTGAGGATTCAAGATTCGACTGAAGTCTATTTTTTTGACGACTCCTTTCAATGATTTGATGGTGCATTGCCCGCTGATGCTTCCTAAGTCAAGTGAGCATTTTCCTACTTGATCAAAGGTTCTCCATTGAAGATTCTGAGAAGCAAATCTTTGATTGTTTGTGTTGTTGGCCTGGAGCTTATTGGTTTGGTTTGGTCGACCAACTCCCACTTGGCCGAAGCGAAGACATTATTTGCTTGGACATAGGAATATCCATCTCATCGTAGAGGTCAACCAAACGCATTCACGTTGTGCATCCTGGGCGTGATATGCTGCCAAAAACTCCACATTTGGGCAAACGGCCCCATTCGTTCGGTAGCCCAGTTTCTCAGCATAGATTGTTCATCAAGCCTTCTCTCATTTTCGGTCTTGTATTCGTAGCATGAAGTCGGCAATTTATTGAGGTTCGACCTCGAACCTCTGCCACCTGCCAAGCACCAGAATCAGAGCGCTTCATTCACCTCTGACGACTGAGGTTCTATTCAAAGGATACAACCGCAACATCACGACGCAACATCACGACGCAACATCACGACCAACATCACGACGCAACATCACGACCAACATCACGACCAACATCACGACCAACATCACGACGACTGCTACACGCATTCCATATACTAGGCAAATACTTTTAGCAACCCTTGACGTTATCCTCTTGCTCACCGGCAATTCCTTGGTTAAGATAGAGTTCAGCTGGGTCCTCCCATAGTGACAATAACTTCAGTGTGACCGTAGTCCGCTGTGAACACTCTTGGCCATTGGGGCCTTGGGTTGTCCTTTGGTCTTGCATTCGGTGGGAGAGGCAACAATTCGAAATCGGTCACGGACTTGACCCCATATGTGGTGGAAGTACCCTAACAACCGTTATCAGTGTCACACCAATGAATGCACCACATAGTTATGCGAAGGAATCATCTTATTAATAAAAATATAAATAACTTATATAGAAAGGATCTCATTGAGAATATACCCTCTTGCTATACATAGCAAGGGCATCAACTTGAAAGGGGAGAACCCGCATAGCATAGCTAAGCGGTATAATATAAAAGTATTTAAAATGTACTATAAATATCATTTAAATCGCGATACCTCTATTATGTATATGATATTTAATATAATTAGAGATAATACTACCTAAAAGAGTACCCCGTGCATTATAGATATGCATGATACAATATGTATTAATATATTGATACTATATATGGATTATCAATAAATGAATCATTATCTCCTTAACTATGACGTTATAAAAATATATATCATTCTACATTTATATACAATAAATATAAGTATATAATAAACTAATAAGAATATACCAATAAGAATATAATGAATAATATGATAGTATTATACATAAGATTATATGATGGATATATTTTAATCACTATGTTAGATTATAGATAACAGGTATGTATGTCCTTTTATAATAGGTGTATATATAATAATAAGAAATATCATAATATTACGTAACGGGTATCAATGGTCTCAAAGAAGATATGATCTATTATAATTAATTTGTAAATATTATAGCTTATACACTATTATAAGGTAACAATATGTCTTATAGTTTAATGGTTAGAGTATTACTCCTCTAAAGTAATTATTTGGGTGCAAATCCCAATGAGACAGTTTATATTCTCCCTCATCTTTCTACACCTAGTATACAGATATATATTTATATGTCCTTTAGGAAATATTAATTAAATAATGACCTGATACTAATTCAGATTCAGCTTCAACATTATCAAAAGGAGGTCTAGCACATTCAGCTACACAACCAATAATCAAATTATTGGCAAAGCTAATAAAGGTATAAATAATCAAATAGATTGTTGTAATTCAACATATCTAGATACATTCGTAGTACCAGCTACATCAATATAATAATACGCTTACTATAATAATATAAGTATTATTGATAAGGGTAGGGGGGAATAAAAAGGTAGATAATAAGAGATGAAAAAAATAAAAAACCGATCACCAACATTCTAACTTCGAGTACCGACATTCTAACTTCGAGTATCGTCATTCTAACTTCGAGTGTCGTGATTCTAACTTCGAGTACCGACATTCTAACCGTCGGGTCTTTCTGGTCTCATCCAAAGTACCTTCCAACAAGGCCTTGGTGTAGAGAGCAATGACTTCGTAGCAGAGGGTACACCGATCTAGCGTGTGAAATATATATGAAGATTGGATGAAAGCTCTCTTATAAAAGACTGGATGAAAGATTGTTTATACAGTAGCAAGCAAACCTACTCCATATGGTGGTCTTAACATTTTCAGAGTATGTATAGAGGTAATACAGCTAGTCAAGCAATAGCAAAAAATACTTTGTGAGGCTGGGTTCATGGGCATACCGGGCTGTCCGAGAAAAACAGGGTCTTGCGGAGCTGTAGCGGAGGCATTTCTCGTCAACACAGTGTTCAAAATTGGTTCCAAGATTTGCTGAACATAATGGACATATGCCCTGAGCAAGTCTCATCTCACGGCAGCGTTCACGTTTATTCTACGTCTTTATCGCTCTTCCAATGAAGCTTACAATCCAATCGGCTGAGAATATATGCTTATATAAGTAAGCCTATTACCTAGCTGGTTCATGGGTTAGAGTGATCCACCACCTATTAGATTATTTCATTTGAGATAGAGCTGATAGCCTGCTAATTTCGGAGTTTGTGGTCTAATTATCGGTCCATATTTAGTACTGCCAGCAGTTGAGTTTATATAGTCATGGTTATCAACGGTGAAAGCCTAATAGATAGGGCGTTCCTCTGTGGTGAGTACTTTTCTCTCTCGACCATATTTATTACTGCATCACTATATAACTATATTACTCTTTCTTTTAGATCTAGCGTTAAACAATTCCAGCAATGCTATATTTCTTATCCTTGCAATACGCCTCGGAAGCGACTTAATAATGACCCTTGAGTTCATAATTCTGCTATTTATTCATTGATTTCCATTTTATTGTACCTTATGTACTGCAGTCATTCCTGCTATGAATGCAGGTGATGTAGACATGAGAGATTCTGTATGGGGTGGTGATAGTGACGGTTTACTTCACAGAGTGAATTACAAGAAAGGAAAAGTTTTAGAGACAAGAGTTCACTCACAGACAAACAATAATTTGGGAGGGGCCGGTGAGGTTGGAGGGTTGGATATTGACATTGATTACAGATTATTCAGTTCCGGAATGGAAAGTTTGACTCATCATTTGTCCTTCTTATAAGCCGTTTCATCATTCACTGTTTGCTAACATACTGTGATATCATTAGGTAATACTCATTCTATGCGTGGGTATCTCTATTGATACTCATTTTAAGGAAAAGAATATACCTTTCTTTAATAATGGGAGGCATTATAAACCATATCCTGTACTGCGGGAGTTCATACTATTATGTTAAAGATTATTACTAGCATGGGCTATATATAATCATAGTCAGAATTACGGGTATCTAATTATGTATGCTAACTAAAACATCACTTAATATGTAGCAGATACTAATGGATAATAAATAATGGATACATGCTAATACGATCGTAGCGGGCATATGGTAATCTTCTTTAGGACTCATTATTCAAAGGATATAGTTTTTTATAGAAAGAAGTATACACTGCTTTGCATACGGGTGGGTCTATAATATGGGTATAACCAATCAATTATAGGAGATGATATTTACATCTTTTTAGTTTTTTTTGTTAGCCAGAGGGTAATATAAGGCCAGTAAAAGACATTCTAATGGATTAGGTGGTCTAAGTAGTCTTATTTAATATTAATATAACACCAATTTGTAGGCTTAGCACCAGGTCTGGTTGGTTTCCAACAGCTTATAGTACTCTTGTTTATATGAAATATAGCATAATCAATAAACAAAGACGATTAAAATATTTATATAAATAAAGACGATTAAAATACTGTACATTATTTTTAAGTGCTAATCAATGGATGAGACTAATAAACCTCTGGCTTGTTAATCAGTTTTATCTTAACTCATATATAGCTACTTACAAAGTATAATATGGCCTCTAAGATCGTTATAGATAAAAGATACTGATGAGTGCGTTAAGTACAGAAGTAGAAGTTCTAGCTATCAGCTCAAGTAGTTTTCATCACATTTATTTACCAGATAATCTTTGTTATTTAAGATAGAATATGCCTCGTCTCTTTAGTAAATGATCGGCTACTTTCACTGTCGGCCACGGCGTCTGTGGTAGATAGCTCGAGGAGCACATCAAATTCGTCTTTAATTTCGTCGTCCTGTTCAATTTCGTGTTCAATTTCGTCTTTAATTTCGTCTTTAATTTCGTCTTTAATTTCGTCTTCGTGTTCAATTTCGTGTTCAATTTCGTCTTCAATTTCGTCTTCAATTTCGTGTTCAATTTTGTCTTCATCTTCAATTTCATCTTCAATTTCGTCTTCAATTTCGTGTTCAAATTCGTGTTCAAATTCGTGTTCAAATTCGTCTTCGTCTTCAATTTCATCGTCCTCAACCAGGCTACTTTCTAACTAGAGTGTAGGCGATATGGATGTTGCAGGAAGTCTTTACATTTGGTTACGTGACATAAAACGTGCTATAATAATACTGGAAACCTAATCAATGATATGTGTAGAAATTTAGTATACTGATACGTATAGAAAGTGCTAGGTAGCACTGGTGAAAGCAGACTGGCCTATACAGATGGGACTCGGCGTCTGGATGTCAGAGTCTCGGTTCTCCAAAAAAGCAACCCCTAGGCGTTTCTCGTTGGCGTATGACCATGTGTCCAAGGATGGCGACACATTCTACATGGCGAAGAAGTAGCAGGAATAGGCATCATACTACATGTGCAAGGAAGTAGCAGGAATGTGCATCATACTATATGTGCAAGGAAGTGGGTCTGCAAACGTAACTGCCGTTCTGAAACGACTAAGCATCCGGCCCAGTCGCTGCGTTGCTGAGCCAATGGCGAGAGGTTGTTTCGTGTAGATCTGGGTGCACAATCTCCACTAGGTTCGGCCAATTTGTCATTCCAAGATAACGGTGGAGTTTTGAGTACAGGTTGATCTCTTTTTGAAAGACAAACGCATATAACTTAACAATTTTTAATCAATAAGATTCGAATACAATTGCACATTATGATCTGAATTCCAAATTAACATTTTCTTGTTTTAATATTAACTCCTCTACTTGTTTGTAAGGGATATATAATTTCCACGTAATTAGGTCTGTATCATACTGGTGGGCTACAAAGATTGCTAACCGGGCTGGGGCCACTCACCCACCGTTGTTCTACTCTATTGATCCATTTATAGGTGTATGTAGAATAAGTCTCTCTGGCTTGTGCAATGCCTCCTGACTTGGTTATATAATATGAACTTTGTTACATAATAGATGACTCTGTTATAATATATATGAACTCTGTTATAAAATATATGACTCTGTTATAAAATATATGAACTCTGTTATAAAATATACGAACTGGGTTACATAATATATACGAGCTCTGTTATAAAATATACGAGCTCTGTTACAAAATATACGAACTCTGTTACATAATATATGAACTCTGTTATATAAAACATATGAACTCTGTTATAAAATATACGAGCTCTGTTATAAAATATTCGAGTTCTGTTATAAAATATATGACTCTGTTATATAAAACATATGAACTCTGTTACATAATATATATGACTCTGCTACAAAATATACTACACTATCTCTATTACTAAGAATATGAACCCTGTTATAATTTTCTGTTACATAATACATATGACTCTGTTACATAATATACTACACTATCTCTGTTACTAAGAATATGAACCCTGTTATAATTTTCTGTTACATATTACATATGACTCTGTTAAGTATTCTGTTATATATATATGACCTCTGTTTGAATACCCTGTTATAATTTATATGACCTCTGTTAAATACACTTTACTATCAAAGACTAACATTCAATTATCCGCCAGTGCATACCAGTCCCTATAACATCCGTATAAGAATACATATGTATCGTGTTACCATAATAAATCCATTGTATCTGTACTCAAGTCATACACATCTATTTTCGAAGGTCAAGTTGGACATTTACAGGACGCTAGGATATCCCAGAGCTCTGAATTTTCAACTCCTTAGATAAACTCTTAACCTGCTCCAAATAGGGCAATCTGTGCTGCTATGGTCTGCCACGTGCGCAATGCTTCTAACATACTTCACTAAGCTTCCCTGCAATTCCATGATTTACTAATCTGAGGGCCAAGAATGCAGTATGTGATGTGTACTTAGATATCACCAAGATAGAGCAATATTGTGTAGGATTAGAGACAAGTAAAGTATCGATTTGTGCAAACCCGTCAGCTCCATTTGAAATTGACTTTACAAATAGCTTCCGCTAACTTAAATTTTATTCTTATCTGCTCAATGTTCGGTTCGTTTTTAATTTCGAATTTTCTATGACGAATGTAGACGTAGGACTAAAGTGTGCAGAGTCTTTTATTACTTTGAAATGTAGTAGATTCCATGCATAAATATAACCTAGATGGTTTCCACTTTGACTCCAGCTGAACCTTTCATTATATACTGGAATACAAAATGTATCTATATTTTGAATTTTCTAATGAAGTATGTTTTAGAGAAGGTCCGTTGGATATGGGACTAGGAGTCTGAAATTATATGCTAAGGTTTATAGAGCCTGGCGGGTCGAGCGTCGTGACAGTTTCTTACTAGTGGGATGCTTTCGTAATGAGTGTGCTTCATATACGACAGTCTTCCTTGGTTCGTCAACTTGGCTACTAGTGGATTATTGTCCCTTACGCTGTGACGTGGGAGCCGATGTCCTCAGCAAAGAACAGCGCTTTCTTCTTCAACGCAAACCATACAGCTACACAAGATACAATACTTTTAAAATTACAGGCTGTCAAAGCTATTTGGTGCCGAAGTAAATACCCAAAATAAGGGCGAGAATCACAATAATGAGTACAATAATGAAGAAGCACCACAACTTCTTCTTCCGGGCCTTTTTCGCCGAAACAACCGCCTTCTGCGTGTGGCCCACACCCTGCTCAATATCGTGCTGAGCACTGGCAACTTGCTGCTCCACCTGCTGGATTGGCTGGTCTTGCTCAATCACTAATTCTTCCATATCGTGGAACAACTGAGTCAACTCAGCCATGGTTCTCTCCAACTTCAACAATTCACGGTGACGAACTTGAACCTCGTTCAAAACCGTACGTGCTTCACCACGGCGGTTCAGCTGCATCAACGCTTGCTGGAAAATCTGCTGGTTGGCAGACCCGTCCTCAACCACAGCTTGCACTTCTTCAGGAGAAGCATCTGGCTTGACAATACGGTACTGTCTTTCGGCCTGCATCCGGGTCTGTTCTCTGTTGTTGCTTTCCGTCAAACGGTACTTTTGAATCAACTCCAAAAACTTGTTACGGGTGCTCTCTGCCTGGTCAATCTTTTGTTGGTTTCCCAGTTGGACGGCCTGGGTCTGGACAGATTTGATACGGGACTTCAATTCCGATTGCAAGCTCAGAGCCTCCAGAACTAACGCATCGATCTGTTTAGCAGCATACTCGGCTTCTTCGTCCGTCAAGTCCAATTCTTGCAAGTGCAGTCTCTGTTTATTGGCGATGAGATCTACCAATCCAGAATAGTTATCTAACTGAGAATTAATGTCCTGGACTTCATTCATGAACGCCACAAAATCTGTCTCGTCGCCGTGCTTGAACGAGTCCATCTCGTACGAGCCGGTGTTGGCCTTATTGCCATAGTATGGGTTGCTCATGGCGGTCTAATGGGGTTCGATAGGTGCTACGGCACAAAAAAAATACCCGGCGAGTGGTTGCTCCTGTACACAGGCACACAGCCCGTCACTATAAAATGAGCCTAGCTGGAAAATGCTTATGGGGGTGAACCGTTGCATTCTCTATTTGTGTATTGTTTATGGCGGGTACATGGACCTTAACTTCCGGTACTGAAGCGTCGCTCACATGTCTACGGTGATGCGTACACAATTCTCAGGTGGGGCAGACGTGTCCCCATTTGTGCCGTTTTCGTATAGGAGTGAGAACCGTGCGCGCGGAGTTCCCTTAGGAACGGCTCAAATCAAAACAGCCAGAAAAAGGACAATAAGCAGAAGGGGTACAAAAGGTTGTATCAGGTGAAAAAGAAAACGACATAACCAACGAGATTGCTAAAAAAAGAAAGAAAGAGAAACGAAATGAAATGAAATGAAATGAAAACGAAAACGAAAACGAAAAGAAACGAAAACGTAAAACCAAAGCCAAACCAAAACGTCACATTGCGCGGTTCCATTCCCAATCTATTTTGAGCACTTCTAAAAATTCCCTGCGCGATCCGCCGTTATGTAAGATGACGATAAGCGTATCTCAATCAACCGACCAAATTTGGAAACGCCCATAAAGAAGCGTAGAAAGTATGCTAAGGAGGGTAGGAAACCTGGCAAGTTTTTCAATCTTTTTTCTTTTTCAATTGTTTTCTTTTCAGTCTTTTTTCAGTCTCTTCTCGCTCTCACTCTTCCCTCACTCTTCCTCTCACTCTTCCTCTCACTCTTCCTCTCACTCTTCCTCTCACTCTTCCTCTCACTCTTCCTCTCAATCGTCCCATCTTTCCTTCATCCTAAAGTGATTTGTGGTACTGGCGCAACTGCAACTGCTATATAAATCATCACGTGCACCTTCTCTATGGAGATAACTTTCAGACTTGGAACTGTGGCCTCGGGGTTGTCCATTGATAAGAAGACAGAGGGAAAACGGGCGCAGCGCGACAGCACGCCCTGCGAAACGGGCGCCTCTTCAATCAAATGATCTGGCTCAGTTCCTTTTTATTCTTAATTTCTTTTTGATCATCAGAACTTCTGAATACCACGCTCTTAAATTATAGGCTAGGCATTAGAACACTTTGGTGTGTTTGCCCTTTTCGTGCCCCTCCTTCCCGTTTCCTCTGCCCGTTCCACTGTTTCTGCCCCACCGTCCTGCCCCACCGTCCTGCCCCATCTTTTCGCGCTCCTACACATCTCTTCTACATGTTCCTCTGTCCAGCCTCCTCCCGTTCAACTACCGCCGTGTGAATCGACTCTCCCTATTGGCCACCTCTACTTGCAGATCTGGCTGCATTTTAACTTTATATCCACACATTTTCGAGCGTTTCGCCCGTATCTATTCAATCAATCCCCTCATTATGCCCGATTTTCTCCCCGCGCAACACCAGGCGGCAGGCCACGACGGCTGCTTGGCTGCTGGTCCCATTTTTGCCAAACCAACGTGCCAGCAAGAAATCGATTTCTATCAGAAAATGACCCAGGACGGGCAAGGCTCAGACCCCGCCCTGCATTTGTCCCATTGGATGCCTACTTTCATGGGTACATTGTCTCCACAACAAGGCTCAGATATCCCGTACATTGTGTTGGAAAATTTATACTACGGCATGTCAAAACCATGTGTTCTTGATATAAAATTGGGTGCTGTACTCACAGATGACTCCGTTTCGGAAGAAAAAAAAATCCGCTTGGCCAAAGTCAGCGCAGATACCACCAGCGGTCTGCTACACTTCCGAGTCTGTGGCATGAAAGTCTTCGTGCCGGATCAGACTAAGGCAAAAACTCCACCAGTCAATCTTTTCCCCGGCCAAAATGACACCATTTCCGTGCAACTGGATGGCTATTTGGTGTACGACAAAATATTTGGCCGCAGCCTAACAAAGGACTCAGTGCATGATGGCATTGCCTTGTTCTTCCCTTCAAATCCCACCATTCGCACCTTTTTAATGACCCGATTCTACCAGCGCCTTCAGCTCATATATAACAGCTTGCTTGATGCCGAGGTTCGTATCAAGTCTGGCTCGTTGTTGTTCGTGTATGACGCAGATCCTTGTCGGTGGGAAGGTGTGGAGGACGAAGAGTCGTACTTTAATGTCGATCCTCTAGGAAAAGAAGGTGAAGACCTTCCGTCTGATAGTGAGGACGAATCGGAAGACGCATTCATTGGCGGGCCACTCAGTCGTCTTCGCTTGATTGATTTTGCTCATTCACAATTGACACCAGGCGAAGGCCCTGACGAAAATGTTATTGTTGGCGTGGAAAACTTGATAGACCTCTTTGAAAATCTAATCAAACACGAATAATATTTATTAGTAATGCTACAATAATTTAGTGATCTTACCAATAGCAATAGTGACACCTTGGTCTCTCAATGTGAAACGACCCAATTGTTGGTAGTCGTTGTAAGTCTCCGCACACACAGGCTCGGCAACTTCTAAAATTGCAATGATCTTCATTCCCTTCTTGGCAAAAGCTGGAGGCTTCTTGGATTTTCTGTTGGTACCCTTTTCTAATTTGTGCTTCAACTCCACGAATTTCACCTCCTCGATGGCGGCATGCAAGTGCATAACACATGAAAATCCATTTGACAAAATAGATTTCAATTCGACAATAGCAATTTGTGCTTCGAAACGAGTAACTGTTTTGACTGGGTTCTTTGGCGAGGTCAACACATATCCCTGCTGGACATCTTCTTCTTCAACACCCTTAATCTTCAACCGAATTTGTTCTCCACTGAAAGCAGCATCACATTCTTGTTCTGTTTCATTGTAGATAGCAACAACTTCCACGGAAGTCTTGTTAGGCATCAACAACAAGTTTGCGTTCTTTCTGATGTGTCCAGATTCAACCTTACCTTCAACAATAGTACCCATATCCTTCATCTTACCGGAAATTGGTAACATGAATGGAGCATTGATGTGACGACTACCAATCTTCATGTTGTCCAAGAACTCCAACAAAGATGGGCCACTGTACCATGGGCAGTCAGACGATGGAACTCTGTCCTTCAAACCAGCACCAGTGTAACCAGAAACTGGCATGAAAAGAATATCCTCCTTACCGTAACCAATACCCTTCAAGAAAACACCCAATTTAGCAGTACAATCCTTGTAACGCTCTTCAGACCAGTTGACGGTTGGGTCGTCCATCTTGTTGACAACGACAACAATCTTGTTAACACCTTGAGTCTTGGCCAATAATGCATGCTCTCTAGTCTGACCTCCCTTTTCGAAACCAGTCTCATATTCACCCTTTCTTGCAGAAATAACCAAAATACCGACATCGGCTTGGGAAGCACCTCCAATCATTTCAGAAACGTACATCTTGTGACCTGGGGCATCCAAAATGGTGTATCTTCTCTTGTCAGTCTCGAAACAGGCCTTACCAACTTCAATGGTTTTACCGTCACTTCTTTCTTCCTTGTTTGTGTCCATGACCCACGACAAGTACCAACCTTGTCTACCAGCATCCTTGGCTTCTCTTTCATACTTGTCAACAGTACGCTTGTCAACAGCACCGGTCAAGTACAAAATGTTACCACCCATGGTAGATTTACCAGCATCAACGTGACCCATGAAAATGATAGAAAGATGGTCCTTACCACCGAACAAATCCTTCACAACTTCTTCGTCTACTTCGTCTTCCTGTTGCTTAATCAAAGCGTCAGAAGTGATACCTGGTGTAGATTCCTTAGAGGCACCGGCCGTCTTGGCAGCAGGGGCAGCCTTAGCCTTAGCAGCAGGCTTTGATCCTGGAGTAGGTGTCTCTTCTTTTGCCTCTTCTTTTGGTTCTGGCTTGGATTCTTGTTGGTTTGGCTCAGGAGTGGCCTCTTCGGTCTTTGGAGTCTCCTTTTGGTCCTTCACTGATTCTTTTGGTTCTTCTTTCTTCTCTTCCTTTGGCTCTTCCTTCTTCACTGGTTTAGAGGCATTGCCCAACTTAATTCCTGAAGATGATGTCAACTTCAAGGTCTTCTTAGGCTTGTTCAAGGTTGACAGCGCGGTTTGCTGTTTTTGGTAGTCAGCTAAGGACATTCCTTGCGCCTGTTGTGGCTGGGCATTGTATCCGTACTGGTTATTGTAGTAGTTGTTCTGATACTGATTGTTGAATTGCCCTTGGTTCTGGTATTGGTTGTATTGGCCTTGACCTTGACCTTGGTACTGGTTGTTGTATTGGTTGTTGTATTGGTTGTAGCTGTTGTATTGGTTGCTTCCTCTGCTGTTGTAACCACCTTGTTGGTATTGGTTGTAGCCACCTTGTTGGTAGTTCTGATATTGTTGGTATCCACCTTGAGGAACGAACGTTTGGGTAGCATTAGGGTTATATTGCCCTGTCTGGTCATTGATGTTGGCATTTCCCATGTCCTGGGCCAACTTATCAGGATTGTATTGCTGATTGTCCGACATCGTTAACTGATTTAGCACGTCAATGATCTCTTCAGCTGGTAAAATTTTTTTCTTATGGAAAGTTGCGCAAACCGAGGGTATACACGTGCCAGACAAATTCTTCCGAGGGGCCAACCTTCCTGGCGTCAATTTTTTCCTTGAGTCGAAATATAAGTAAATTATCAATCGACAAAAAGGAAACTGTTGCAAATTTGTTGAGCTTATGTAAGACTATTATTCTTCCGATTATATATACGGACGATTCCTCACATCTATTTTTTTCTTTGTTGTTCCTTTTTTTGGCAGAGAAAGCAAAGGAAATAATTGGTAACGCCTGAGCGAGGTATGAAGCGCACTGAGGAAAATTTGTCGTGCATATATGGACAAGGCTGCAAAAAATAATAGTCTTCAAATTGCAATATAAATATACCCACTATCCGGTTACATGAGTTGTTTTCTCTCTTATATATTATTTAGTTCTTTTTTCCTTCTTTTGGCTTTTGTGTTCTTGAACATCCATTCTCTTGTTTTTACAAAATGAATGGCATGTGCGTGGGGTGAGGATCAAAGTGGTTACCCCCACAGTCCTGTACCCATTATCAGCAACAACTTAACAATTGTGCGTCCAGTATTCCTTATTAAAACATGCCTATTTTCGGTGAGAAACCATTCACATCGATCACAGTTAAGATCAATCAGCTCTGTATCCCGAACCGGAACTCCGATTTAGAAGATGATTCAATGGAGCTTCAAATGGGGGTTCTCCTTGATCTTATCAAGGTCCAGAGCTCTGGTGGAGTGGAAGCAGCACGAGCCATACGGAAGAAGATCAAGTACGGCAGCCCAGTATCGCAGCAACTCCTTGCATTGAACCTCTTAGAATTGTTAGTACTTAATGCTGGTCCCAAAGTTGGTCCAGTCATTGCGTCGGATGATAAGCTCGTGGATCTCTTGAAGACGATCGTTAGCGGACAC